>JAHBCN010019655.1:0-15770 GCA_019359885.1 Listronotus oregonensis
GGTTTTTTCCCCCAAAAAATGGGGTTTTAAAACAGCTCCTAAAAAGTTTTAAAGGACTGAACCCCCCTCAGGGGAAAAGTAGGCCAGTCGGTAAAAACTAAAATGGAAAAAAGGGTGGGGTTGCTAAGTGTCCCGTTTTAAGTCGGGATCTTAAATCCGTTCCAAAATAATGTAAAATTTCGAAATAAAAATTTATGGCAACCGGCCTACAATCCCCGTACTCGGTGACCCTTTTTGGGCCCCAAAACCCTATTATGGGAAATTTTGGGTTTTTTCCCAAAAAGGGTTTTTTCCCCTGGGTTGCCAAGGGGTTTTGGCGTTGGCACCCGGTACATCTTCAAAAGCGAGTGTTTTCGTATGGGTGCCTACGGGGGGGTTTTTGGCACCCAAAACCTTTTTTTGGGGATACCTTTTTCTTTTAAAATTATCTTTTTTTTTTATATTCACCAGAAAAAGCCCTTTTTTTCCCTTTCCACGGACCGTTTAAAAGAACAAAAAGTCTAATTCTCAGAATAGTTACCCCGCTGTTGGTTTAAAATTCAAATGAGAAATAAAATACAATGAAATAAGGGTTGTGCGTTTTCTTTTTTTAAACTTGTTTGTACGTTATCTAAGGCTTAAATTCGGGTACTTGGTTGTTTTTTTACTTAAATTATTTTTTATTTACTTGAAGTACTTTAAGTACACGAAATTTTGGAAACAAATAAATACTTAAAATTTATTTGGGTCAAATCAAAAAAAATTTCCCAAAGGTATCTTCATGGGCAAATTTAAGGTAAAAAAAAAGTCCCTCATAAAAAAAAGTACTTGGGTAAAATAAAGTAAAAAAAGTACTTCAAGAAAAATTTTCTTAAAGTCTTAAAGGGTTTCCCAGCTTTTTCTTTTTTTACACAAGTGGGGTTCCCAAACTGGCCCGCGTTTTTAGGGAAAAACCCCTTTTTGGGAAGGGATGAAAAAAATTTAAACCCAAAGGGTGCCCGGACTCAAATTTTAATAAAAAACTACCCTAACAAAATTTTCCTATTTTTATCTTTCCCACTAGGGGCTTTTCCTGGGAATTTGTCGTTTTTTTTAAATCCCCCTCTTTCTTAATTAATAAAGATAATTAATTTTGAAAAAAAACTTTTTTAAAGGGCCTTTTTTTTCTAAAATTCTTTTGGAAAACAGTTTTTTTACGGGGCTTTTAAGTTTTCTCCACCCCAAAACAATTGTTTTATAGGGACCCCCCAATATATTATAAGTTTTTTGGCGGGAAAAAATTTCCCTAAATTTTGATGTATCCTTTTTATTTTTTTTAAAAACCATTAGAGTATTGATTTAAAAAATTAAAATAATTGCCCCAAAAAACAACTTTTCCATGACTAATAAGGGTTAAACCACATATTTTAAAGTTGCTACGAAAAAAGCAGTGGCCGTGCATATGATTTTTTTTTTAATATTTTAACAACTTCTGAATAGTTGAAATTTGAAGGTTTCTTGATTTTTAAATATTTTGGTATTTTTAAATAGAAAAAAAGGGAAAAAATAAATTCTTAAGAAAAATTTTTGAAAAATTTAAAAAAGTATGAAAATTTTAAAGGTTCAAATGCTTGGAATAAAACAAAAAAATCCCCAGGCGACAAAAACTTTATTTTTTAAAGGGAAACCCAACGGGAGCAACCTCCCGGGATTATTTTCTAGACTTCCTTTTAAACTTTAAAATTTTTCTCTTTTAAAAAACCAGAACAAATTATGCTCAAAATCAAGGGAAAATTTAAAACAAAAGAAATAAAAACTCTAACCGTATTGGGGCCTTTTTTTTGAAAAAAATTGGGACAACCCCCAAAAAAAACTTGAAACAGGGCTGGGATATCCAGGGAAAAAAAAACCAGGTTTTGAAAAAAAAAAAATTTAAATTATCAACCCCCAAAAAACCCCTTTATTTCTCCCCGGGTTTTTATGAAGAACTCGTTTTGTTGTGGTTTTTTAAAAAAATAAAAATAAAAAATTTTCTTTAAATTTATTTTTCTGACGAGGCTTCGATTAAATAGTCGGGCATATTTAATCCGGGTTTTAAAGATTACACTTGGGCCCAAGAAAAACCCATGCGACTGTCCCAAAACCCCCCAACAACAGGGGAAAATTTCCCTTTAATGTGGGGTTGGGGAAATTTTTTTAGGACAATTATTGGGTTTTTTATGGTGAACCCTTTTTAAATTTTAGACAATATTTGGATATTTTTAAGGGGGCCGGTTGAACCCTTCTTGGGGAAAATTTATAAAACGATCCCCAAATCTTCTTCCCGCATATAATTTCCCCCCCCATTTTCCAAAGGGCCATAAACGAATTCCCCCTTAAAAATTTTAGTTTTTTGGTTTTAAAATTGGGTTGGGAAAACAAGGGCCCATCTGGCCCTTCCCCGGTCCCCCCGAACCCAACTCCCTTGGGTTTTTTTTTTGGGGGGAAAATTGAGGGCCCACCCTTAAATAAAAATAATTTTTAAAAGGCCGGGGAAAAATTAAAAAGGGGACGGGGTGCGTTTAACCAGTTCAAAATTGGGAAATTAAAAAAATGCAGTTAATGCTTTAAAAAAATTTGAAATTTTGCAAAAAATGGGAACAATTTGAACCCTTTTTAACATAATTTTATTTTAACCTTTTTTTAAATTTTTTATTTTAAATTTTAAAATTCCCTAAAATTTTAAAATTGGGTTAGGTAGATTATTTTTTTTTAATATTTTGGTTTTTTTCGTAGTCGTTTTGTTTTAGAAAAATTTTTAAATTTTAAAATATCAACTATGGGTAATCTTATCATAAAACTTGATCTGTTGTTTTAAAATTTTTAAACATGTTGGGACCCCTTTTCATTTTAATAGTCCCTGGAATTTATTTCTTAACCCTTGTTTTTTTTTTAAATTAATTTCTCCTAATGGTTTTTAAAATAAACATAACAAGTGATACATCAAAATTTAAAAATTTTAACCCCTTTTAAAAAACTTAAAAATATTAAAGGGTTTATCCATATAAAAAATTTTTTTGGGGGGGGGGAAAAACTAAACGCGCTTAAAAAATCTGCCTATCCAATTAAATTTTTCGAAAAAAAATCTTAAGAAAATTTTTATCAAAAATTCTTACCCTTTTTTAAAAAAAAGTTTTTTGGGGGATTTAAAAAATCCGAAATTCGAGGGGAAAAAGCCCCTCTGGGGGCCAAACATTGGGATGGGAAAGGTTTTTTTGGGCCCGTGGGTTTTTTCATTAAATTTTTGGGGTCCGGGCACCCCGGGGCCCAATTTTTTTTTCCCTTGAATAAGGGTTTTTTCCCCTAAAAACCTTTTAGTTTGGGACACCCTTTCATGTTGGAAATTCAATTTTGGGTTGACTAAAGCCATTCCTATATGGCAACTCGAAAAAAAATTTTGTTTTGGACTTTTTTTGGGAAGAAAAAGATCTATCTGAACATCACTACCAATACTTGCAAAGGTAGATTTGTCAATTTTTTTTGGATGGTTTGAGGCAGTATTGGGAACCATTTTCCAAATTTTGTGGATTTTATTTCTTTCAGATATTATGGCTGTAACATAATTTATATATTTCGCATCAAACCCAAATAAATCTTTTCCACTTAATTGGTTGGTCCTCCAGGAGACGGGGATCCCAGAACACATCAGCCTTTTGTGCTCGTGTCCGGTGCGCACGATGGGGAAATTTAAATTCCCCTCCAATCTGGTATCGGATTCATTGGTCCGATCCTTTAAAGAAAAAAAAAAAGTGTGACCCCTGACCAGCGTTCGCAGTGGGGGGCGAAAAAAGCCCACCCCTTTTAAACCAAACCTCCCACCAGGAAGACCCCCAAAAAATGGCCCGATGCCTGGACTTCATCTTACAGGACAAAAATAAAATTTGGGAAAAAAAACAGGCAATCCTCTAAAAAGGAAGAAGAAGAAAAAATTGTGCAAAATTCTTTAGAGAGAGATGATTCATTTGAAATTCGGGAAGATCTTTGGACAGGAACAAATTCTGTGCGAGTTTAAAGGATCCCTTTTCCAAAACATAACATTTCTAATCCCAAAGGGAAACCCTTGAAAATTTCAAGTCCCAAAACCTCTCTTTGGTCTTGATATTTTCCCATTTGAGTTTAGACTAACTCTAGTTTCACCCTAAAAAAATGAAAGAAAGCAGCGGGGTCTTTACTGCCCAATCAAGCTTCTTTTAAACCCGTCTTTTAACTTTCTAAAAAAATTCGACATTGCGGATCCCGGTTCGTTTCTTATCGTAAAACTAGGGAGTTTTTCTTAAAGGCGATCTAAGAAAAACGTTCATTCTGTTTTCGCCTTCCCGGCCTTCTGAATGTTCATTTCAGTCAAACGTCTTATCAACAATTTTTTGGAAACAATTTTGCCCAAAAATTGGAAAACCCCTCAATAAAAATAATGCTAGTTCCTCGTGTTCAGTTAAAATTTTTGTAGTTCATTTTCAATTTTCGATTCAAACAAAAGGGGGTTCCTAAAAAATTTTTTTTTTTATAGTAATAAAATTTAGGCCTAATTTTAAAGACATGTAACAAAGATTGCACATTTAAATGGAGGAAAAGGAAAATTTTTCATGGTTTGCTCGTTTTAACAGCCGAAAAAGAAAAAAACTTTTCCTAAATAAAATATCTGTTTTTTCTTCAAACTCGACAAATTAATGCAAAAACATCTTTTATTTTTGATAACATTATTGAGTAATTGATCAAATAATCAATATGTTAATTATTAATAAATAAAAAAATTTAGGGTTTTTTTAGTTTTAAAAAAATTGAGTTTTTTCCTTGTTTTTTTTTGTTTGTATCTATGTTTATGAAAGAAAATAGTAAATCCGGGGGAAAAAATGATATTTTGGGTCGCCCCCGTCGAGTTGACGGCCCGATTTTAAAGAAAAATTGGTTTTCTCCAAAAAAAATTAACATCAATTAAAAGTTTTTTCTTATATTTTGAAGGAAAAAAAAAAATTTCTATCTTTTGAATACTGGATGAACCTCCGGGATGAACTTTAAAAATGAAATGAAAAAAATTATTTTTTTTGTAATTTTAATTGTTAATTTTTTTAAAAATCATTTATTTGGGGCTAAAAAAACAAGAAAAAAAAGATTAAAATAAAAAAAAAGTTAAACCCGGTTGTAAGTTTTTTAAAAAATTTTTCCTCTACCAGGAAAAACCGGTTTTTTTCCACATATGAACTTAAAATTTTTTTTTATTAATATTATTATTTTTAAAATGAACACATTACCGATTATTAACGGACTCAAAAAAACTGTATTTTATTAAAAACGGGATAATCATTTATCAGGGGGATCTGGGTTTTTTCATTTTTTTTTTTGTGGACATGGGACTCACCTAAAATATATTCCCAGATGCTTTGGCTTTTAAAGAAGTTTTCTTTTTTGGAAATTTTTAAAATTTTTTGTCAAAATCCCAATTTGAAAAATATCTGTATTTTTCTTAAGTGGGGGTACCTGAAATATTTGCATAAGAAAATTTTTAAGTGAAAAAATTTAACGGGCTATGGTTTAAAACATAGATCTTTTGCAAAATCTGGCTTTGACGATAAAATTTGATTGAATTCACGAAAAAAATACGAATAGATAAAAATTTCGAAATTACTTTTCTCTAGAGGGAGGGGCACCCAAAAAATCTTTTTTTTTGCAAATTCTTTTTTTTATCAAAGTGTTTACCCTAGATCCACCAGTCAGTTATCGATTTTTTTCCCCTTGAAAGTAATCACCAAAATTTTTTTTCGTTTAGTTTTATTAATGTGCCCAATAATCCGGACAACATAGTGGTTCTCCATTTTTTCAAATTTTACAAATGCTAAATCACTAAATCTAATACCGACTACTAAGATATTTCAGACTCTACTCCTCGCCACTAGTGTCATTTTTATCGTAAGCCAAGATATTTGATTGTTTATTACGTAAAAACAATTAATATCCATAACATAATTTTTATGTAACAAATATATATGCAGATATAAGGATTTTTTTAGATTATATCAACTCTGGCTTTTCCTAAGAACTAGTTTTCTTTAAAACTTTATTGTTTAAAAAGATATCAAAATAAAATTTGAAGAGTATGAAAGAATAGGATATAAAACTTTTTTTTTAAACAAGTGATCGTCTAGTTTTTGGCTTAGGCGAAAATGACCTTTGGATTTTTAAATACAATTCTCAGTTTCCTTTTACATTTTTTTACTCTGGTAGATATTCCGAATACAGTCATGTGTCACTTGTAACTTTTTACTACGCTGAATAGAGCGTTGAATAAAATATTGAATTTTGATTTCAAAATATCATTAAAAGCAAAAAAATATAGTGGCGAGCAACTTCTGAATATTTATAGGTCTCGTTAAATTTTGTACGCTTGCTGACTTCCATAAACTTTTACGAAATGTATTTTTTAAAATGCCATTAATTTAAAACACATCAGGCCGGTGCTTGCTTTAAGTCTTTGTTTTTAAATTTTAAAATTAATATTCAACTTTTCCAAAATATATGGAAATTTAAAAAGTTATCAGATTTTGACGTAAAGAACTTAGATGTATGTATTTACCTAAGTCATACTTTTATTTTAAGGGATACGACACGAGACGATACAAAGTGGTCTCTCAGCAGAAAAAAGGGCATTTTCACCGAAACGAGAGAGCCATTTTCTCTCGAGCCTTTGAGACGAGATATATAGAAAATAAACTTAACGCTAACCAAAGAAAAATGGATGTAAAAATTAAATTAATCTTATATTTGCGAAAACCGTGTTAATAATAAGTACAAAAACGGTTAATTCAACTATTATCTTTAAAGTTGGGAAAAATTACCAAACTATTAACACGATTTTGTGCTGAATTGTTTTCTACAGCAGCATTTGTTGCACTAAATGAACCACTTTGCAGGTGCAGCTGATGCGTGCAGATACTGCACGCAGTCGGTGTTTGCATTTCCTGAACCATCGGAATCATACGTTTAAACATACCATGTTGTATGTCAGATGACTTAAACAATTATTTTTTTATCTTTGTGACAGTCCATGACGACTGGTACAAAGTCTAAGTATTGGGTACCGCGGGCACCGGGCTTTTAGATGTTTAACTAATTTTATCCCCAGTTTTGCCAGTCCCCAACAAACATTTCTAGTCAAGTAAACCAGCACTGTGGAACATTTTTCTAATTTTGGAAAAATGTACTTCTTTTTGCCCTAAAAATGTCCTCAAATACATTAATTTCAAAAGTTTTAAAAATTTGGGAAAAATGTGAACATTTAATTGAAAGTTTATGTCTATGAGGTAATATGACTTTACTACCTATTTTCCTTGGTTCAAACTAGACATATTACTCCAAAAATGTTCCCAGGTAAAAAATCAAATTTTAGCAAAAAAAAATACTAAATGTCTTCAATTTAACCTATAATTTTCCCTTAACATGAAGGATTTTTAACAGGTCAAAACATGGAACTTTGAACCTAAAATTTGCCCTCATGGTCTAGGGTTAAATTAGGGCGAAACCTTAAAAAGTTTTGCCTTTTAAATCCTTGTTCAACCTCTTTTTTGCTTCAAGGTATTAAAATGATGACAAATAGCAGGAAAATAGACTTTGAATACTTTGATACAGATTGATAATAAAATCATCGGCAACGGCCATTTTTATTTACACTGAAACTGAAAGAAAATTTTATACCAAAAGTTTTTTCACATTATGGAGTTATTTATGTTAAAAAACATATTACAGGAGAATATATATATTTAAATAAGACGTACCGGCGATATTTGGTGATGGATTATATTAAAAAAATTTGTAAAAATTTTTTCCTAACCTAAAATTTCTACGAATTTCTAAAGTTTTTTATCCAAACATGTAATATTTTAACGCGCGTCAAATTTCTAGATTTTCTACCCCAGTTATCCCAAAAAATTTGCTCCGCAGGTAATTTGACTCATCAAACTTCAGAAAAGTGTGCTTTTGAGACAGGTAATATTTCTATAAGTCATAAGTACAAGTACCTAGTTTGGCACATAGTTTTCTTAAAAATCAACTTCTCTGATGGATGCACAAGCCAACAGGTAGCGTTAACCGTGTGATTTATTAGGTTTTATTTAAAATATAAATTTCTGTCGGTAAAGAAAGAGAGTAATATAGGGTTGGACAAAAAGTACATCTTGATGAATAAATGTGGACAAAATGTGGACAAGTTTTCCACAAATATCCCAAATCTCTTTAGATGTTCTTTTAACCTCTTGGGAAAAATAACCTTAGGACCACTTTTACCTTCCAAATTACCTTCAGATTATTCTCCATTTTGGGAAAACGGCAGGAAATTGTCGGAAATTTTGACCTGTAAAGGATTGGTCCTAGACAAGTTCAAAAGTAAAATTTTCCACATTTTGACTAAAAATGTTTGTTGGGTCTTGTCCAAGAACTGAACTATTAATATTTTACTAGGTGTGGAAAAAATAAAATGAAATAAATTATAATAACTTTTTTAAAAATAAAAGAGAAATACATAAAATCATTTATTAATCAAATGTTCAAACAACCCCCCATTAACAGCTAAACAATATCCCAACCGATCATAAAATTCATTCCTATTGTTGCTAAGTTGATATTGCAAAATTTTATTTCATTCTAACGAAATAGCGTTTTGTAGCTGCTTCAGATTCTCAAATTTTACACTTTTATAAATGACACTTTTATTGACCCCACAGAAAGAAGTCATTCGGTGAAAGATCAGGTGACCCGTCTGGCCAAAGTATCCGGTACCGTAAACCAATAATATTGCCGTTAAAAGCATTTTCCAGGTACTCAACCATACGGCCATTATGGGCGGGGCAACCATTCATTTGGTACCAGATCATTTGATGTTCCCGAACAACTTTTTTCAAGACGGGTCCAATTTGATTTTGAAATAAGTCAAAATAGGTTTCTGCTGTCAGGTTATAGTCCATAAAAAGGGTCCAATAATATGGTGTCCGATAATTCCCACGAATACATTTGTTTTTTTGGGGATATTTTGTCCGAGTATGAACAAATCGATTTTCATTTTCTTGGCTCCAATACCGGCAATTCGAATATTTGGTTCACTGAGACGGTGAATGTATATTCATCGGTAAAACAAATATTTCTAAAGTTCTATTGTTATTTGCTCTTTCATCATTTCAAAACAAAATGCCATTCTTCGCTCTTCATCTCCTTCCAAGCTCTTGATGTTTTTTTAATTTATACGAATAATGTTGTGTTTTTTCAAAGTGCCAATACCGTTGTATGATGTTTATTTACCTCTTGCCAAGAACCCTCACAAACCATTTTGTTTTCCTCAACATATGATATTAAGATCTCGTTCTCTTTTCTTCGCTCTATTTTCGATATCCTGAGTTGAACATTTACAATTATTTATTGCGGTACCTTTGGACTCGAACGTACTGACGATACGTTTAATAGTTGAAATGGACGGAATCGACGCAAGAAAATACTTAATTGGTCTTACATTAATGAAACTTGGTATACCAAATATTAGGCCTAAACAAAGCCTAAAATGTTGACATACTTAAAAAATTAAAAAGGAAAAGATATTGAAAAAAAAAATTGGGGTGTGTTATATCAACTATGATTTTCTTAAAAAACTAAGGGTTAAAAAATTTAAAATACGATGGTTATAGAGCCTAAAAATATGGCATGCATTTTGTTGGAAAATCCTTTTGGTATTCGGAGGTATTGCTGGCTTACAGGGTGCCTAAATAAAAGATCTTAAAAATGTTGCAACTTATAATTAAAACAAAATTATTATAAAAATATTTCAGAATCCAGTGGACCACGATTCGTTTTTAAATATATATGTTTTCGTTGGTCCTAATGTTTTTAAATTTTAAAAAAATGTATGCAAATTGGAAGCTAAAACAGCCTTAAAATATATATTTAAAAAAGAGAAAATAAATTTCATATATTAAGATCTTGGTGTGGTTCTGCTAGCATAATTTTAGCTAGCAGAAAAACGGATTTTCTAAAGAAAACAAGGAGCAAAAAAAATTAAATAGTGTGATAAAATCGAGGATAAAATAGCCTAAAAAGAGCCTAAAAATTTGGACCTATACTAAACGCAAAACAATTTCGATGCAGTCATATGCTTTTCTGACGTGGATGTTGCCAGTGTTGCCAGATAGTGATAAAAATACTGAGTATGTAATATTTTTAAAAAATAGGTATTATTTTTAAAAATGATATTTTACTCCTTAATCAAACGAAATTTAAAAATTAAATATTTATTTGGCTACATGTCTTAGTCATATACTTTATTTATTCCATTACAAACTATTACGCAATAATTACGCCAGTTAGCATATAGAACGTGTCGATATATCCGAAAAACTAATATACACTTAATATTCCGTTTCCTAAGCCACCCTGTAATTCTGATTTGAAAACAAGCAGGTCAATGCGATATCTCTTCCACAAGACTTTAAAGTAATCTTGGATTGGGCGTAAAAAATCTTCTCCACTTTTAGCCTCCAAAACACAGTCATGTTCGCTGTCGCGAAAAATTCTGCCAATGCTTATTCGTTATATACGAGTGGCCAAGTTCTGCAGAACAAAGAATTATTTAACCTTATAGGTGTTACTTTTGAGAATAATCTTAACTGACACAAACACATTACATACATAGCCCAGCAGCTTCAAGAAATCTTGGATTCTTTTTTTCGAGCCAGAAAGTATTTCTCTCCTTCTAATCTGTATACACTGTATGTATCCCAGATCAGACCCTCTTTAGAATATTGTTCTCATGTCTGGGGAATGGCGTTCCTCCACTTAGCAGCTTCCCTCTTGCCGTCCGACAAGCTGTAGGGGATTTGTCCCTCTTTGTAGGTATTTTCACGGCTTCTGCTCTGAAAGTTAGCCAGTATAATTCCTCCCTAGCAGTTCCCAACAGACCAACATGTAGTGCCACTTTTATGCATCCTTTTACAGTCCAACGTGAGAGGCCCCGATCTTCCCACTTTGTTCGTTCTTTCATCCCTAAAGTGTCCAGACTATGAAACCTGCTACCCGCGGAAGTTTGTCGTTCCCTCCCAGTCTCCAAATATTTAAGGCCCGTACACTCCCTCCCACCACGCTTAAGACACCTACGGTAAGTTAGTACTTAGGCCTCAGCCTTCGTGGACTGTGCTAAGATGAAAAATTTGGCAAAAAATACATTATAAGTGAAAGATATGCTTTAGTTTTGGTTTCATCGTTAGAATCACTTGAATCACTAGATTCATTTAAATTAATAACCATAGGTTTAGTGTTCAACCTGTCAGATACATGTTCTCTATCGTACCATTTTTTATCTCGTCTTCTGTATGTCGAATTGAATTTTCCACATTTCTGGAGTAATAGTACCAAGAGATTCCTTCCACATATCCAAACAGTGAATCTCTGTCGCACCATCTCGACCAACATGTCTGTTATAATAATTTTTGGCAATGCCCCAAATGTGTTCGATTGGGTTAAACATACAGTGATATGGAGGCAACAGTAAGACTTTATGTCCATATCTTTCAGCCATATCATCAACTATATAGGTTTTTGGGGGTTTATGTCTAAAAGAAAATTAATGAAATATAATATAATATAATAATTATAAAATCATCTGATACAAAAAAAAATAAAAAAAATTCCAGTTCCTACATAGCTACAATTTTCAGAAGTTCAGTCTTAAACATAGCTTGATCAAATTTAATTTTGTTATCCAATAACCATTCCTGGATTGAAGCCTTTGTCCATGAAAAATTGGGTATTTTTTTTAATAACATGCTATGGTATGGAGCATTGTCAATTACAATAACTGAAGGCTGTGTCAGATTCTTCAACAATTGGTTCTCAAACCATTGCAAAAATTTTGCTGATTCATTTCCCCATGATAATCACTCAGCTTTGTTTTGAGGAAAATTGCCTCAGCACCCTCAATAAAACCATTTTCAGTGCCAGCATGAAGTATTATGTATCTACAAAAATTTCATTTGAAACATATGCTTTAATTTATAATACCTTTTCCATAACTTTTGTGGATTTCACCTCCTTTTGTTTTCATCCTGTCAAGAATGTCCTATAGTACCGTTCTGAAAAATCCTAGTTTCATCAAGGAAAACAAATTGATACAGATTCTTCTTTTTCTTTCATATATTCTCTCAAAAAATGAGTCGTTTTATAGCTACATGAGAAGTTCCAAAAGACCCCCTTTTGGATCATCTTTCTTCCATCGGAACCTATTTCCTTCAACAAATTCCAAAAGGTTTGACAACCATGAACAATTGCCTCTCTCCTTAATTTTTCCAAACGTGACACAGTTACGTGCTGTTCTAAAAAGTTATTTTTGGTAAGTTTTAACTGATTATGGTTATTACATTCAAGACTTACTTGTTTCATACATCTGGTAAATAGTCGCTCCGATATCAAAATTTCCACATTTGTAATTCTCTTTGCATGAGAACGTTTCTTTTTAAGGCGACTTTAAGCAGCTCATTACTTTTAAGCGATTGTGAAATTGCACTAACAGTGGAAATATTTAAGTTTAGGGCGAGCAACACGCTACAAATTAAAAATTTAAAAACCTTTGCAAGTTTTATATGCTACTTTTGTGTTAAACTTACTTCTCTTACTGCAGTCAGGGCAATAATGCCCTTATTTTCCAATTCTGAAAATGGCTTGGCAAGGAAGCTACTAGCTCTTTGCATCGCTGTTTAAATACTTCGGCATTTTGGACTGAACTTGAACGTAGAAGTAAATGCACAGTAAACTACAAAGTCTTTGTTTTCAAAAAAACAGTTTTTTAAATAAACTTGATAAAAATACACACCAACAATAACTAGTATTACTAAAAACACAAAATTGTTATAAATAATAACACTGGACGGAAGCATAAAATCAAAGAATGAACGGCAACGTCGCTAAATACGACAACATGACAATAATAAAAAATTTAATTAAACCAATTTTTACAGATTTAACTGATATAAATATTCTATGTAATTGATTAGTATTAAAGTGAAATGAAATACTTTTGATTAAATTCATTAAAAGGCCAAATTGTAATATTTTTTACCTAGATTTTATTTCGTCACGTTTGGGGACCTGAGTATTATTTATCAGCTGATTGATGACGTGCATCGGAAATTGTTTTGCGTTTACTATAAGTAAAATTCAAAATTTAAATGTGGTTTTGCTAGCTTAAGTAGAATTTTTTTGTGAACTATTTTTAACGTAATTAGGTACCAAATTGTGAATAAAAATTAAAGGCGGTAATACAGACAAAAAAACAAATATATTCTTATGTAAGCCAGTCAGGAATATATGAGAACAAAAATAAGGGCACCCAACATGATTTTTATAACATAAAACTAACATAACACAACGTAAATAAAATATTATCAGTATTTCAAATAAAGAACAACAAATTTTATTCCTGATATTCGACTAGGGTAAAGCAAATTGTTGTCTACCTGGATCTCTTCCAAACCTATCAATAATTTCTTCATAAAAATCTTTTTCAACTCAGTCGTTTATTAATGACCGATGAATTGACATAGACAAATCCAATCTTTCATTTGACACGGTCTATCGTAACCAGATCTTTCATCTCCATAAAGTGCTGAAGAGAGAACCAGAAAAATGGATGGATAGAATTTAGAAGTTTTGCTTGGCTTATGTAAAGGCCGGTGTACGTGGTGCGCGATGATGCCAGATCGCCTGGATGCCCGTTGCCCTCGGACCAGAATTACCTGATCAGTCGGATCTTTGGATTTATATATACCAAACACCTGATACGAAAGTGTTATTACAATAAAAATTAAATAAACGATCATAATAAGCAATAAATAAACGTATAACAACAATAAAAACGCCGATGATTTTCAATTAAAATAAAAAAATATTAATAAAATTTTTAAAAAAAAAAAAACTTTTTTTTTTTTTTTAAACCCAAAAGGGGGCGCCCATGACTAAAGTTGGACTAACGTACATGAGTTTCTTAAGTGTGGAAGGGGGGAAAGTTTATCTTCAGGACTTACATATTTCAATATTTGAAGAAAAAACATCTGCAGGTAGGGTTCCATAGTGTGAACATTAGGGGGGGAAGAAACGAAAAAAGGGGGGAAGTACACGGAACCCAAGTTGAATTTAAAAAGGGGATGCATAAATCCCTCGTGTTGCTTTTTGGTTCCCCAAAAGAAGAAATTATGGCCCAAAACCCAAAAGGAAGAAAACCCCTTATAAAGGAACGATTTTTTTCCCCCCCCCCCGTCGATGGGCAAAAAAAAGAAGCCTTTCTAAAAACAGCCTGGGTCATTGTTTTTTTAAATGAAAAAGGGGAATGAAAAGAGTTGGGCGACGACCCAGACATGAGAACAAGATTCTAAGGGGGGGGTCTGTTCTGGGAATAAAAAATATACAGATAGGGAGATAAATTTACAAAAAAGGTGATTAAAGGGGTATGTTTCCTTCTACGCGGCCGCCGCATGCCCCCAACCCCACTACGTTAGGGGAAAAAACACTCCTACTAATGTTTTTAAATTTGCCTGGTTTCTTCCAAGCGGCCGTCGTATGCGTCCGCTGAAAAACACTGCGTTGATGCGACTGGACTGCTAAAAAAACAGTGTGGGCGCGTTTTTCAAAATGATATTTTGTTTGGGTTGTTTTTTTTGGAATATCCGGTTTTTTTTTTTTAATTTTTAAAAATTTTTTTTAAATGAGATCCCCGGGTTTTTTTTTTAAAAATTTTAAAACTTTTAAAAAGGCCCCCAAACCCCAAATGTGTCGCACTTATTCAAAAAAATCAGTTTAATGTTTTTTTCCCGATCCCCCCAAAAATATATTGTCTGACTCCCTCTAACATATGCTTTATTCAGTCTAAAAATTTTTTTTAAAATTTTTCTTCATCCTGTTGCAGATGTCGATTTATTAATGTAGTATAACAACCCTCATCGCGTCTTTGCTGAAATATTGGATTTATAGAGGCATTTTTTATGTTTGATTGGCTAATTGTAATAGTATTTCGTCATCCTCTTTTTTTTTTTAATAATAAATATATTGCTAGATCATCCATCACGACTCTTACCAAAAAATTTTTCCCTTTCACTAATAATTTTGCTATCGCAGTTTGAGCCCCCCGGCAAAAATTACCTGTTAAACGGCGGCCGCCGTTAGTCGCATTGCGGCGGTCATGCCCCGCGTGGAAAAAACCTTTGGGGGCAATGTCAGTTTGGTCCAAAAAACGGCTCCCGAAGAAAAAGGCCTTTTTCTTCCACCCTTGTAAGTGGTACTGTCGGGGAATATTCATAACACTGATGTAAATAAGACCTCTTAAAACTTCACTAAACCATGCTGTTTTTAAAATTTTTTTAACTACGTTAAGGTATTAAAAAGTATCATAAAAAAAAAAACCCCCGTAAAGAAAAATTATTTTACCGAGAACCATCGTGAACAGATTCAAATTTAATCAAAAAAAAAAACGGGATTTTCCCCAAATTTCCATACCCCCCGGGGGTTTTTGAAACTAAAAATCATTTGGGATTTGTGGGTGGGGAACCCGGGGTTTTTTGTGGGCCCCAAACCCCAACATGCCAAAATTTGCTTTTTTTTTTAAACAACTTTTTAATTTTTTTAAAAAAACAAGTGAAAAATAAACACAAATATTTTTTTAGTTAGCTATAAATACATTTTAGCCAACCTTTTTCGTTCTTTTTGGGTAAAAGTAGTTCATAAGCTTGCGAAATGCGGTTTACGAACGAATTCGCAAA
>JAHBCN010019656.1:0-15803 GCA_019359885.1 Listronotus oregonensis
TAAATTAAACTTTAGAGTAGGGGGTAATCTTCAGCAAAATTATGGATATGATTGTTTAAGAGAGAAGACGTTGAGTGAAAAAGGGTAGAGTTGGTGCCACTGGTCCTGGGGCACCTAACATTAATTGGATTGAAGCTAAGAACACCCTTTAAATAATATAAACGTCGTTTAAAAAAAAAAACTGAAGGCCAAGAACAAAACTTAGGTGGAAGACCGTACTAAAGGAGGGAAGGCCGCGCCATACCATCAAAAGCTTTTAGATTTTTAAACAACACCGCATACAATGGTCGAAAGCAAAAAACTAGTCATAAAGAAATTCACTGGAAGAAACGAAAATTTAAAAAAGCCGTAATAATTTTAAACAACCAAATGTATTTAGCAGGCCTAGTGTCGATATTTCGAATATCGGAGCCGTTGCTGAACCTAAAAATGGTCAAGTTTTCAACAAGGGATAGTATATGAGTCAGCTCTTAAGAATAGTTTTAGTTATCACTTAAAAACGGTTTGAGATACATCACTTACCGAAACGATGTGTAAAATTAACAAATAAAGACACTGAAAGTTAAAGATTTTAATAATAATAAAACCATAACATTGTCCAACACTTTTAATAAAACGTTGCATTAAACTATTCTTTTTTAAAAAACACCACTGCTTGCATAATTATAATTTTAATAGCCTAACTTATTTATAAGTTATAAATTTTAATTTAAGGAAAAAAAAACAGAAACATTTGGACCGTTTATTTGCCATCTAACCAATAAATTGCTATTAATTTTTCCGAGACCGCTCACCGAAATGGAAACCTAAATAAAGAATTGCCCAATGGAAATTTGTCCGGAGTGAAGATTCAATAAATGAAAGGATCCTATTTATTTTGATAAGGAATAAAAATTGATTTTTAAGATTTAAATATATTTTTTATTAATAAAATTTGAAATTTTTTACTGAATAGTTATACTCTTTTAAATATAGAGTTTAAAATTTGAGCTGTTTAATGAATTAAAAATTAAAGAGGCTTGACCTGCGAACAGGCGTATTTTTTTATTATAATTTATGATATCAATAAAAAAGTAAATTTTAAGGCCGAATGTGAAAGAACCGCTTCGCTCATTCTGAACCATAAACAAAGTTCTTTTAACAAAGGTTTAAAATATTTTTATAAACGAAATCAAATTAAATTATTAAAATTAAAAGATATAGTTTTACAAATGTATAAAAAATTATTAAAGTTATTTATTAATGAATTTAATAACCGTTGTTGATAATGATTTTTCGGAAATTAAAGGCACCAGACGAGAAGCGTTTTTTCTGTTCAATCCCTCAACTAGGAGAACGAACCGTGGGGGGAAATTTGTTTTTAAGTTATTTAATTGTACAATTTATATAATTTTTTGCAAAAAAATAAACTTGACGTTCCCTTTTTAAAATTTGACATTTGACTTTTACTAGTGCCTTAAAATGTTCTTTAAGCCTATGTAATCTAGATGGTGAACAAATTAAATTTTTATTGCCGCTGGTATATTATTTGACAAATAATAATAATATGTCAAAGTCATTAAATACGAAATATTCCGGGGCGTTATTAAAAAAATAACGCCCTGGGCCTACAAATTTAAAAATAAACAAAATTATCTTTATTTACGCATTTATTACGAAAATACAAATATCTTACACAATATACTTATCATAATAAAAATTATTTTTTAAAGTAAAACGTACAATTTTCAAACTGACCGAAAATTCCATTTCCCATTACCCACCGCAGTTGCTGTGTTCTTGAAGTAATACTTTTCCCAACTACAGGAAGCATTAGCCAATTTGGAGCTTTCATATCATCCAGTACCTCGTGCTACCGAAGAACTCTTCCAGCCTCCCTAACCTCATTAAGGTCTCGGAACTACCTCCGCATCAGAATGAGTTGTTGTTGTACGTCTTAAACAATGACCAGTGTACGCCTTAACATTAGGTAAACCCAAATATGTAGCAATCTTAAAAGGTATATTTCCCAAAAGCATTTTTACCATAGGCTGCACAGTACATCGTTCATCACGATAGCACGAAAAACCTATCAATAGGTGCACTTTTAGGTCGCAAAGACACATAGTCCCGAATTAACTTTGTTGCCACATTTCACTGTTATCAATAACAAAAGCTCCTTTTTCTTGCCATTTTTTTTTTTGTAGAATGTCAATAAATATATGCTGACCCATATCACGCAATCGGAAAACTTTACAAGCCCCCGAATACACCTATCACTAATGCAACTTTATCTCCAAATTTTTCAGTCGGCGCTTTTTCAAAAAATTATAACTTGTTTACGAGTCGGAACCTTCTACTTTTAGGCTGATAATTTCTCCCAAGTTGCTTTAGGAACTGTTCAGAGAAATAAACTTTTCATTACTTCTTATCTTCTTATGAACTATTAATTCTTTACGTTACATTGAAAACTTTGTCCAAAGGAATTTGGGGAATATGACTTGACAAATCTTGAAAATAAGCCATCAAAACGGTTTCGTCCCCACGGCCCATGCAGTCTTCCGTCAGCCAGGCCCCAAATGAAAAAATTCTTTCTCGTAAATCCGCCTAGTTTTTTCTGGCAAAGCGCATGCTCAGCTTTAGCAGCTTTCACTAAAATATCTTTGGGAGATGGGTATTTTCCACTACTTCGGACATTTTTATGCTTCAATCCAAAATTATTTTTTGGTTTATTGCAAAAACCTGGTTTTCGTTTCGCAATTTTTTCGGAAATTCTAATTATTTGGTTTTAAAAATTAAAATTATTAAATTTTTAATAAGATATTTTCCAGTGTTCCTTTAAGAAATAATTTGCAAATATCTACCGAAAGAAATTAAGTTTTTATAAAATTTATATTTTTAAATTTAAGAAAAATTTAAAATTTGTTTAAACAACTAAAATAATGTTTTTTTGTCCTATGATAAGCCACAAAGAATAAAGGCCTAAATACCAACATAGCGTGGTCGTTTTAAGTGTGATAAGAGGAAGTTTATTGCCACGAGACTTAAATATTTGGAGGTTAGGAGGAGAAGGGAAAACTTCTCTGGGCAGTAGGTTCACAGTCTTGACACTCTAACGAACAAAGTGGGATGTTCGGGGCCTCTAAGGTTGGCCCGTAAAATGATTCATAAATGTGATACTAAGTGTTGCTCTGTTAGGAGCTGCCAGAAGAAGAATTACACTGGCCAACTCCTCGGAGCAGAAGACGTAAAAATACCTTTAAAAGAGCGACAGATCCCCCAGAGCCCACCAGTAAGCAACAGAATGAAGCATTCCTGGCATCATTAATTAGACGAACTTTGAATGGAAATAAGAATAACTTGTGAGAGACGCCATTTTCCAGACCTGAGAAGAATATTCTAAGGAGGGTCTGATTACAGATACATAAAGAGTATACAGATTAGAAAGAGAGAGAAATACTTTCTGACTTAAAAGACGAATTTAGGCTTTTTGGACACTACTAAAGCTTTGGATGTGATGTGTTTCTCGCTGTATAGATTATTCTTAAAAGTAACGCCAACGAGGTTGTTTTGCAGAACTTAGCCACCCATATATAAAGGATGAGCATTGGCCGACTTTTTCGGAGGCACTAACCTGGACAGGTTTTGTAATGCACCATTTTATAATTAGTGTAAAGTCCTGTAAAAAGATATGTGCATTACCCTGCGCTTGTTTTTCAAATCACGTCTAGAGACTGACTTGAGAAATTAAATATTAAAGTGGCGGGTACTATACCTAGCTAAACTATAAATGTGATTGATTGTGGAGAAGGGAAGATCGTGGATGTGAAGAAAAAACAGAATTGGTGTCAGAACTGAGTCCTGGGATACCCCAACATTATTTAATTAAGGTTACAACTGTTACCTCATAAGTTTTGGGAAAGCTTTTTAGCAATAACAAAATTTACATACATAAATAACATACAGTGTTTCTTACTGACAAAGGAATAAATCAACAACGGTCGCTACGAGAGTGACCTGTTCCTATTGCAATCAGCAGTGAGAACAAATAAGTCTGTTTTTATAAAGATATTTTGTTTAAATAATTTTTAAATATGTTTAACTTTAAAATAATAAAAAAAGAAATTAATTTTTGTTGAAGGGTAATAACTACGGCACTTAAAATTATGTTTTTATCATTTATAGTAAATTGTATTGTACATTTTACTAAAAATTTAACTAAGGAATGCCTTAGGAAACTATTTGGCAATGCCAAGAAATCTTATTTGCATACTGTTTTGTAGTGCATTTAAAGAGGTTTTTAAATTGCTGTGTTATTATCAAGTGTAAGCTAACTATGCGGAAGATAATAATTTTTTTCTTAAGATCTAATAAAAAAATAATCATAAAGAACTACATTGGCTAATTCCTCGGCAAATGACTTTAAACTACATCTAAAAAATTAACAAATCCCTTACCGTCGTCAGTGGGCAAAGAACAGAGAAATAGAGAAGAGGAGAAAGCGCTTCAATCTGCGCGAAAAGTCTAATATAGGGCGCCGCCATGGTTGCTTTCGCTTGTCATTTGTCATCATTTGTGCTTGTCATCTTTATAATCTTGTTTGTAAACAAAAATTTAATTAAAATGGTTTTGGATGATATTATTATTTTATGAATAAATTAAAATTTTAAGATAAAAACATGTACTAGTATTAAACAGTATACTATGCAGATGAATTATTTGTATGAATTCCAAAATATTTATAGTTAAAGATTTATTTCTTGGTAAAAAGCTTAAAATATTGCAATCCTACATATAAATGTGTTTTTGAATTTTTAGTAAGGATAAAGAAACAGAATACGTATAAATATGCATATAATATATATTACAGTTTTTTAATGAGGCGGGTAAGGGTGGTAAATCTAACTGTTAAGTTTATTACTCCCTGGAGGAGGGCAAGAAGACTTAGCAGTATTCTTTTTTAAAAAACCACAAATGGAAATACTAAAATCAAAATACCAACTTGTTTCCCAAAGAAGCTTTAATAATTTTATCCAATAACTGAAGGGTGTCTTTAGAACTCTAAAGTAAAAATATCTTTTTAATGGATTCTTTAAAGTCAAAAAAAGGCCTCTATATTAAAACTAGTGTACAGTAGTTCACACTTTTTTATGTAAGTGCTCTTATCAAAGGCGTATTTCAAAATTTGATGTGAACAAAAATGTAAACTAATCCTGAATAACAGCCAGACCTAAAGTTCCAATAAGAGAATATAGCAAAAAATGTTTGCAATATAAAAGGCTTCCTAAAGAACTTCACAGCGAGAACATGCAATATGGACAAATGGCATTTTATTAAATAAAATAAATAATCAGTAAAGAAGTGTTTTATTAGAGATCGAAAGCTGTTAGAACAACACCGATACGTCACGGTTTTATATCAGTTTGCCATATGAGACCGTGACGTATCGGTTGTTCTTAGCTTCGATCTTACTACACTGTATTTTATGTCAAATGTTTTTTTGCGTCAAAATAAATTTTTTTTAAAAATTTTTAACAGGTTTTGCCCAAGGAAAACCTTTTTTATTTTATAAAATGTTTTTAAAAATATTTAAATCTTATATCATTTAAACAGGTGACATAAGGGTTTTTTTTCTTACTAAAAAATTTAAAAACTATATTTAAAAAACTTTGCATAAATTAATTTTTATATTCATTATGATGTTTAAACCCCCTAACATCCCACTCGTTTTTTTGGGGTTATACCTTTTTAAACAATGTGGCTTGTTTTAAATTCTTTCTTTAAGATTTTTTTTTTAATACCTACCCCCTTTTTTTTATTTTTTCAGACTCCCAAAAGGTAATCCGTTTTATTATTTCCAAATTTTTTTTAAAATTTTTTTTAGGGAGAATAGGTTTTTGTTTGACAATTTTGAAATTAAAATAAATTTCTTTCTTTTAAAAAACTTTTTGTAAAAATTTAAAAGAAATCGATTTTAAATTTTTAGATAAAAAAAAAATTCTAATTAACAAAATAAAAATTAGTTTAAATTTGGCTGTGCAGGGACAATTTAATGTTAATTGACTTATCAAATAAGAAGAATAAAGAGTTACAAAAGACACATTCATGAGCAAGTTCCCTCCCCCCGAGGAATAGAAAAGTGGCTTTTTTTCACTTAATCCGGTATTTTTTTTTACAACAAAAAGGGGAAACTGTATGGTTAAAAAAAAACAATATTTTATTAAAGCTTTTATTGATCATTAAATGAAATCAACTTGATTAACTTATTTCTTATTCTTTTCCCCATGAATAGTTTTGGTATGGTGTTTTCCATGGAATTGTTGTAAGGTGGTTTGGGTGGAAATGCCATCCAAAAAAAGCAAAGGTATAACATTTTGTCTTAAAATCTTTCCTTTTCCTATATTTTTTACTATCCGGAACGGAACAAATGTATCTGCTACCTGACCAATTGTTTTTTGAAAGTACACTCAACCATTTTTTAATCAAAACTTCCCTTCTGGAAATCTAAAATTAAAATATTACATGTAAATTTTGTTGCGCCTGAAGTATGCAAAAATCAAGGGACCTAAACTATTATAATGTATGTTATCTTACAAAATTACAATTAAACTATTTTAGTTTTAAATTTTTTCTGGTTTTTATTTACACAATAAAATATTTTCACTATTAAAATGGGGTACACGAAAATAATAGCTTCTACTGCTATATCCTCTAGAATTGGAACACCCTCTCACGCAACAAGACTATAGTTTATTAAATAAATTAAGCATTATAAATGAACACTAAATAAAAAAAAACGAAAGATACCTAGCCAAATCTAATCAAAACAGTAAACAAAACATTTTGAAAAATTTACATAAGACAATCTTTTTTTATTCCATGAGAACAACAAAGAAAAAAATTTGTTATGCCTTCAATTTGATTTGACAAGTGAAAACCTGGCGGTTGCTACCGTCCTCGTAAAATTTGGGTGCAGTGGTCGGGCTTTCTCCCCCTTCTATTTATCTGGAAAAGCATGGGTTTTTTGTAAAATGGCATCATTAAAAAGAAAGGCCTTTTGACTGGAAGCTTGAGGGGGAAAAGCCTTTTTTTAGACATAAGAACTGTGTTATAGGTTTAATTTGGAACATAAGTGACATTTAAAAGGGAAAAAATACTGTTTTAAAGCTACTATGTCTTAAAAATAAAACATTAATACCAATAAGGGCCATTTTTAAAAAACAACTCCAATGGTTAAAAGACTATTTGTTTTTGTAAACCTTGGTGCTCTAAAAAAGAAGTATGGGACTTTTTTTTTGGACAGAAAATGATTGGTTTAAGGCATTAAACTTTTATCGTTTAATGTCTTACATACGCATTTATTTTTGACGTCAACCGATATTAATTTAAATTTTGTAAAAGACATTGGATAAAAATAAATGTGCTTGTTTTTAAATCAGATTGAAGATGGCTTAAAAACGAAATTGAAAGTGACGGATTTCGGTAAACAGGTGGTTGAAAGAAAAAATTTGTTTGATTAGGCCCGGTACATCGCATTACCTTTTTGAAACTGAAGAGTGACCATCTACAAAAGTTAGTAATTATGTCGAATGTCAAGAAAACCGGATAGCCAACAACAAAGTTTCAGTTAAAGACAGCTCTCGCCCTAAAAGAAGATATACTGTGGACCAGTTTTAACGGCATTTATACTATTTTTCATATATTTTTTTAAGTTTTTTGGAAGTACTTTTAAATTTGGAATCCAATAATTTTTCCCAATTTTTTTGATTATAAAAAAATTTTTATCATGCCCCAAAAAATAATAGCAAATGGCGAAAATCAAAAAAAACCCTCATATTTTTCGCTTTGCGCATTTTTGTGCAGGTTTCGGCTGCACCTTTGATGTAATGTACTCAAAAAACAGATGACTTTTTTTTTTTTTTTTTTGGTTGGTTTGCAAGAAGCATACAGCCACTACATTAATTTAACGTATTATATTTAATTTATATTTTAGTTTTGTAAACTTTGTTTCTTAAGTGTAAGTAACAGGTACATGGATTTATTCATTATATAGTTTATAATTTTAAATTATTTCAATACCCATAAGTTTTTGGGCTAAACTAACATTCCACACGAAAACTGATACTCTTGCGTATTTATCGCTGACCATATAAAGTTTTATTAATATTTATTTTACGGGATCCACCTATTTAATGGAGACCAGATCCCTTTTTTCTTGCAAAATATACTTTTATGCCGCCTTAAAACAGGAGCCAGGAGCAACCCATGTCATGTTGAAATAAATTAATGTTGAAAGAAATTTTATGGCTACGTGAATACTAGTTAAAGCCTTATACGATGGTTAAGGTATGATAAGATAATAAAGAGTTATTGCATGGTTTGTAACAGGAACCAACAAAATTTTGACGATTTTAATCAAATCAAATTAAATTAAATTATTTATTAATGTTATTGCACTGAAGTGCTTACACACGTCATTTATACTTTATTATATCTTAATATAAAGTAATATAAAATATTTATTATTTTTGGTATTATTTGTCCATATTTTCATTAAACTCTTAGGTCGATATAAAAAAATAAAACTTATGCAATATTCATAACATTAAAATAAACAAACATTTAAGTATTTAAAACATTTAAACACTTAAAACATTTAAATACTAAATGGGACAGTATTTTTCTTTTAAAATTTATTAAACTAAATTACTTTTATAAAATATTTCAGTTACTAATGAATTTATCCACACTGTAATATGCCCGCTGCACAAGCCATTTTTGACATAAATTTTAAAATAATTAGTAGATAACACAATTACAATTTTTCCAACCATGTTAAGAAAATTTATGTTTAAATAATTACTACCCATTTTGCTGAAATTTAGTCTGCAATATTTACCGCAAAATTTTGTATTTGTACAAGTATTAAGTACATGTATTTTATTTGCTCTACAAAAGTAAGTTTATTTTAAAGTGTAACAAAATGAAAATAGAATATAGAGACTTGAGAGGATAAGAATGCCTAGCTATTTGCATTTACGCCTTATCTTCTTCCTACACCAGAGACTACAGAATTTACTTCAAATATTCTACGAGCAGTAGACATGTGGCACCAGGCTATAAGACCATAGAACAGCAGAGAGCACAAAAGTGCGTGACAAGTCAATTTATGGTCATTTATATTGAATGTTAAAGCTAAATTCCTAATTAAGAAGATGCCTAAGGTCATTTTATTTGCAAGATGGTCCTTATGAATATTAAATTTTAACTTGGGGATGAAGATGGATACCCAAAATTTAGCATCATTTAAGTCATCTGCCAGCAGAGCTCTGTGAGTAAAAACCAACCTAGTTATTTTACCATCATTCAAAAAAAATTTGTGGTCTTTATAAATGTCATAATATAAAATCATTTTTATAGGGATACTCGCCAAGATGTATCAACATGCCAAGGGTATCTGCAGGCTGTTAATAAATACAAAGTGGAAAGTTCGAAGCTTTTTTAGATGGATCGTACAAGCCATAAAAATCACCTAGAAGAAATACAGATACCCTTTAAAGCTTGCCGGTGGGTAAAAAAAGTTTGCCACTTAATATTACCATTAAATACAGGGTGTCTGGGTTAAAGACAAAAACTACTTTCTGGATCAAAAGATAATTTTAAGCCACCTGGTGGCTGCTTAGGCTGTAGATATGATGTGTTTTTGTCATCCACAGCAGGTTAAGAACATAACGCTAAAGTGAATAATTGATTCTTTGTCAATAGGTGCCGCATATAACCGAAAAACCAGAGCAGGTAAATTCTTTTCATATAGCAAACTATTTTTTATCAAATATCATAAGTAAATAACCGTATTGCCAATGGGTTGCCTAAAAAATTATGGTCAAGACTATAATAACCTTAAAAAAATGTTTTAATACTTACTGTACAATGTTAATTCTACTTTTTTTTCTACATGACAGTACAAATATAACATTTTTTTTTCCGTTTCATAAATATTTTTTTATAATTTCTTTAATTTTATATTTGAAAAATGTTAATATAATTTATTTACAAAACAAAACAAAAATGTGGAATCATTAAGTAAGAATTGACATTATACAGGGAGTATCCAAAATGCTTCATTTTTTTTATTAATCATAGCCTTGACCATAATTTTTAGGCAATCAATTCACGATCTTTTGTATACATATTATTTGTGACAGAAAATAGTTTTTAACCGGTTGACAAATGAATGAAGGTTGTCTTTAATTCGGATCTTAGTCATTTATTCTGTTTTTAGGACATTGAATGCCCAATGATCTTTGCTTTTCTGTATAACAGTTATAAAAGGTTGTGTATCATCCTGAGTTCGTTCTCTAAAGCTGGCTTAGAGGCTGACTTAACAAAGCCGATATTAGAGTCAATAAAACTCCCAGCGCAAAGTCGAGTAAGATCATTACATTGTAATTACATCTGTAATTATAATGCAGTTTTATTAAGCGTTTATGTTTTCATATTTTATATCATGCGTATTTGATAGTAATTATTATTTTGATTAATAGTTGGGTTTGATTTTTAGACAAAGCACTAGCTAAAAGCAAGCTTGGAACATTAAACCTTAATATTTCTGCTTTTAATAAATATTATTACTGTTCATCCAAAGTCGGACCATTAATTTGATACAAAAGGAAACCCTTATCTTATTAGTTTATGCTCGTATGCCTGTTTAAAGAGGGTTGAAGCTAAACTAAACTGCTTAAAGGTCTTTGCTTGCTTTCAGGATCAGGTGCAAGTCCAGTAGAAAATCTAAGCAATTTAAAGCTAAAATATAATTTATTATTTTTGTTTTATTTAAAAAAATACAAAAAATAAAATGTAACATTTTTTTATTCCTTATTTGAATTTAAGTTGTCGATTACTTGCAATGCATTTGGTTTAGGTGCTTTTTTGGACCTATTTGATGTTAAATTCTTGGGCGCCAAAAAAAACAGAAAACCACGTTTTTATTTACTTCCTTATTGACTTTTCTAAATAATATGCGGTTATCACTAGTAATTATGACCTTTGCTCCTTTAGAGCTACTCAAAAGTTATCAGTAGTTGTCTTCTCAAATAGAAATTTGGGGGTCATTATTTTTTTTTAGTTTTTAAAGGATACGTCATTAAGCGCTAAGCTCTAATACCTTTTCCCAATATAACTATATTTTAATTTTTATTTGTTAAGTAATCCATTATGCAAATACTTAAATGTGAAGTATCTTTATTATATTTAAGTTACTAAACACTTAAATGGTTGATGGCCTTTAGGACCGATACAAACAAAAAGGACACCGCCACGCTCCGCATCAAAGCTAAGGTTGTTTTAAGATCACAATATAAGTACTGATGGTGAGCCAAGCTCATAAAATATATTTTTTTTTTTTTTAATTTTGTTTCTAACTCGGGTTCTTCAATTTAAAAGAAACTTGGTAGAGTTAAAGCAATTACCGAAGTACACCTTTTAATGGTATACAGGGTCTTTAATTATATTTACGTGGCTTCTGGAGCCTTTATTTTTAAAGACAGAAAAAAATGTTTTACATAAAATTTGTAGGTTTTTTTTCCATATTATCTTTTGAAAATATTAGTAAAAAAATATCGCAATAAAAAAAAATGGAAAATATAGGCAACTTCAACTTTTTAAAATGAAACACCTTGTATATTATGCGCTACAATAAAAGATCTTTTTTTTTCATGATTTCAAATATATATATATATATATATATATATATATATATATATATATATATATATATATATATATATATATATATATATATATATATATATATATATATATATATATATATATATATATATATATATATATATATATATATATATATATATATATAATATTATTAATATAATTTTATTCATTTTTTTACCATTACGTTATAACATTTTTGGTATGATACTCATTTTCTGCTTGGCCTTACATAAAAAAGGTACTCTAAAATTAACTTAATATACTTAACGGCTCTCGAGATATCCTTATTTTAAACTTGCATTATACGGCACGAATAACATTTAAAATTAATGACATAGTAACTTTTATAAAAAATATTTAAAGGATCCATTAATTGCTCGAATACGTTGCATTTAATTTTCGTTTTATTGATTTTTCGTAAAAATTAAAATTTTGAATAATCGTAAATATTACCAATTTTTAACGACGCAACTTTAAAATTAGAATATTTCGAAACCCGTTGGGTTTATCGAGTTAACTATAAGTACCTTTTTTATGTAAAACTAAGCAAAAATAGGTATCCTGTACCAAATTATCAATAATATTATTATCAAAAAATGTATTATAAAATAATGGTAAAAAAATGAATACAATTGCCCGAAGCTACACCACTGCCCAATAATAATAACAGAAATTTATCAAAAAAGGTGTATTTCGGTCAATATTCTAACTGTGTGTTTCATTTAAATTGAAATCATGTTTATATTTATTATATGACATTTTTGTCTTATTTTTAGCCCCGAAATCTTCTATTTAGCAATGTCTTCTTCTTGTTCTTCTTCTCTGGGAGCCGTCTAGATTTACTACCGGAGGCAGCGCAGCCCCTTGGGTTTTTTGTGCCTAATCTCCCATTATCTTTTTTACCAATCCTTCCATTAGTCTTGTTCCTTCTTCGAGTCTGTATAGCGCCGAGACTGGTTGGTTGATATATTCCAGTCGGTTTATTTTCGGTTGCCCAAATAATGCCTGTCATTTATGATTTGACGCTTCACATTCGCATGGGATATGGTAGGCTGTCTCTTCCCCCTCGTCCCACATTTTGTAACTTAGGTTATCGTGCCCTGTTAGCAGCCCTGCTGTTATGCGAAGTCTTTTCCTACTTTGTCTGAGTAGTTCTTCCTTCGTTCTTTTGAATGAGCCCCTTATGAAGCTTTTTCCATGTCTTATTCTACTGAAGCTCCCCCAGTATTTCTCGTGTTTGTTTTGAATCCATTTCTTCGTTTGCCCTCGTGCTGTAGTTTTGGTTACTCCAAGAGTAGGCTCTGGTCCAAAGTAAGGTTTGGATGATCTTTGTTTCGTTGCCTTCCACTTTTTCGTTGCCTTCCATTTCCGAATGTCCTGGTTACCCTGTTGCGTTCTCCCAAGATTTCCAGTTCTTTTTGGCATTGGCATTAAGCGATGTACTATGTTTTTTGAATCACCCTGTATAACCACCTCGTATTCTTAATGTGGAATCGATTTTTTGATAACTTGCACTCCTTTTATTTTAAATAGGAGATAAACAGGAGAAAAAGGATGTACAACATGTTTATTTACTATTTATTTTAAATTTTGTTCTGTCATCACTAGTAATTATGACCTTGGTCCACTGTAAAGCTATTTTACGGTCATCAGTAGTGACCTATTAAAAACTTTGTCTTTAGAGTTAACTATTTTATTTTAAACTACATATCATTAAGCATGGAATTGTAAAACCTTCTTCCGATATAGCAATATTGTGATTTACTTCTCTTAAATGAATATACAAGTACTAAAATATGTAACAAATAAACAAAAAATTTACCACTATTTTCGTATCAATGCTAAGAGTTTTTTAAAGGTCGGTTGGTACCTATAGGCTTTTAATGCAAATCAGAATTAGCTACAATCTCAAACAAGAAATAAATGCAAAATATGCACGAACTAAGCAACAAACTTTATGAACACACCTTTTTGGCAATATTGTCAATTTAAAAGTAATAAAAATACAGTTTAATTTAATTAATCTGTAACTCCAATACAGAGCATTATGATTCATTCTTCTTATTTTTAAATTTCTATGCCTGCTTTTACCTCAATAGTAAATATTAGTGACATGCGCTTGATGTACCATCCCTAATTGGAGGCCTGTTTATTTAGTTACATTGTCTGCAGTCTGGATATCAATCAATAAACCCATTAATCAATTACGAACTTAATTGAAGTAGTTAGCAATTGCTCTGGCTAATGGAACAGTTTGAATACGTGTGGGTATTTAACCCTAAAGAATGTAATTGAACCTAATTCTATTAAAAAAAACAAATTTTATTTTTAAATAAAAAATCAAAAACTTTTTATGCAAGAATTTATTATCGGGACGTTATAATTAGAAATTTTATTGAGGCTTAAAAAAATTAAATAAATTATTAGCAAGTCGGTTATAATTATGTCCTTGTTATTAATACACGAAAAAAAATAATATTTAAATTAAATATTAAATAAAATTTTAGTGTAACAAATTTTGATTTTAGTTATAAAGATAATTTTTAAAATTTTAAAAATCTGTTACAAAATATAACACGTCATAAATCCTTTTATTTCGGCAGAAACACTATTTTTTTTCTTAACAGGAAGTTTGGTACCTTTCTCTAATAAGAGTAGAATCTTTAAACTTTAAATAAAACAATACGGTCATTATTTTTAGTTAAAATACATTTGACATGTTACTAAAATATTAATTAATACATACTAAATTGTTATTGCTAACTTAATTATTAAACTAAATGCAAATGTGCTATTAAATTTGCTCGTGCAAAAACATAACCAATTTAAATCACAAATACACATTTTATGACTAGTAATTTAATCTTTATGATGCATATATCTGCATTTTTTGATATATATCATATAAAATATAAGCAATAATATGATGCATATAACTATTTTTTTGCCATGCCACAAATATATACAAAAACTAATTTATAGATTTGACAACATTATTAAAATTACCTATATGTCCACATACAATAATTTTACTTAATAAGGAAAACTTTTAGTTTGGGACTATATCCGATTGTCATTTGTATTTTTGCGAAATTTTGCAGCCGTTTTGCGTATAGTTTATTATACATTTTTGTTGTAGAGTCAAAATGTGACAAAATATATAGGGTGTTTCATTTAAAAAAACGTACTTAACAATAAAAACTCTGTTTTCGAGATACCCTGTATATTTACCAATACTTGTAATAAAATTAGTATTACCAAACACACATTTTTTATCTTAAGTTTTTTATGTGCAGGGGCAGAGATATTTAGTGTATAAATGGAGCCTATTGATCTCACCCTAAATACTTACTACTTTCAGTATAATAATGATTTTTATTAACTATTAGATAGTTGTGCCAGAGGTTCCCCTATTTTTTCCAAACTAGCACAGTTAGTGATGAAATATATAGAGGAAAACATAATTGAAAACTAAATTTTTACATTCCATTTTTTAAAAGGTTTGTAGACGTTTGTATTACTCCTGTCCCTGAAAATAAAGTTGACGAAATAATAATAGCTTTTACTAATTTCCATCCAAAACTACAATTTACACTTGAGACAGAAACCAACAACCTGACTTTAATTAGAGGCAAAAAAAATCAAAATATTAAAACTAACTGGTATACTAAAGAAACATGGTCAGGGCGTTATTTATTTTTTTAAACCATCCCAAAAATTAAATTAATAGTGTCATATTAGGTTTAACTGACAGAGCAATTACCATTGCCTCTTCCGAATGGAGACCTGAAACCCTTAAAAAAGTAAAACAAACACTTGTATTTTTAGCTCAAAATCATTTTTATTTTATAATAAAACAAAAAAAGCCTCAATTAAGAAAACACAGGACATTCTGTCTAAACACAACATAACTGTTTGCCACAAGGCTTAATCAAATTGGTACATTATTTACTCCATTAAAAAGTAAAGTACCAACCAAACCAAAAGTCCAATTTAGTATACTTAATATCATGCTCAAATTGCCCCAAAAAATACATTGGAATGACAACACAATACCTAGAAAGTAGACTAAATGGTCATACATATACTAAAAA
>JAHBCN010019657.1:0-15850 GCA_019359885.1 Listronotus oregonensis
AAAGCAATTTTAAAAATAATTTATTTAGCAGCTCCCCCCCCCCTTTATTATCAGAAATACGAAAAAAATATTAAAAGCAAACTGACGCAAAATTAGATGAACATTTTATTCCCGTTCTCAAAATAGTACCTTAATAAAAAAATTTTTTAAGAAAATTCAAATTTTTTGTTTTGTCTTAGCAGTTACGCCATCTAGCGGCCCTTCTAGAAGCTTTAAAATATTTTCGTTTAATTTCCTTTGGCCGATTTAGCCGTTAATTTTTTTCCTCGAGGCTCTAGGGCCTATGGTTTCCGTAATAACGTACCTCGCCACCCTTAGTGGGACACCCTGTATAATATTCCACTTGCCTACAAAAACCAGTGAATAACACTGACATAACGTTTTGTTAAACATTTCAAACCGTTGTTAACTTTTGTGCAACTCGCCATTATTTTTACGCACAAAATGGGCAAACTGATACGGCGTTATTAATAACATTAAAATATATACAGGGTGTCCCAAAAGCTATGGTCCAAAGTTTGGGATCATGTAGATTGGATCAAAATAAGGTAACAACTTCATATTACTTTTTGCTCTATGCTCCTTCTTTACCGAGCTATTAGCTCTTAAAGGTAACAATTGAAAATCGATTTTTATTAATAACTTTTGAACGGCTTGTACGATCTGGGATTTTTTTTGTTGATTAATTCTAGCTAATAACTGCCTTGCATTAACTGCTATAAACATGCCCAGAAACCATCAAAGATACCAGGTCCGGACTATCAAATTGGTAAAAAAATTCAAAATTTTTGCAGTGTTGCCATATTTAACATTTTGACTGGTAAATTCCCTAAGTTTTCTATGGGAAAAAGGTATACTTTATCTTTATTGATAGGACCAGCGGTTTTCGCGTAAAATGCATTTAAAGTCATTAAGGTATACTCGAGGGCTCTCGATAAGATATACCCTGGGGCTCTAATAAGGTGTACTTAAGGAGTCCCTATAAATCTTTTTAGCTGAAAATTGACTTCTGGTAGTAGATTTTGACATAAGATTCATAGGGAGTCCTCAAGTACACCTTATTAGAGCCCCAGGGTATATCTTATCGAGAGCCATCAGTATACCTTAATGACTTTAAATGTATACCTTTTTCCATAGAAAACTCAGAGGAATCTACCAGTAAGGTCAAAATGTTAAATAGCTTACACTCAAAAATTTTGAGTTTTACAAATTTGATGTCGGACTATCATATGATATTTTCGGGGGCATGTTTATAGCAGTAATGCAAGACAGTTATTATCTAAAATTAATCAACAAAAAAATTTGATCGTACAAGCCGTTCAAAGTATTAATGAAAAATCGATTTTCAATTTTACCTTTAAGCAATATCTCGGTAAAGAAGAGCATAGAGCAAAAAAGTTATATAAAGTTCTGGCTATTTGATCCAATCTACATGATCCCAAACTTTGGACCATACCTTTGAAGGATACCCTGTATTTTGTTTAGGTCACTTATGGCAAATTATATTTTGTTTTTTTTTTTAATTTAAAATCTACGATCCGAAATACTTTTTGATATTTACAAAAGCAGTTTTCTGCCTACGCTCTAAATGTTTACATATAAACAGTGGATCTGTGGGTTTAAAAATGCATCTACAGTCTGACGTCACAATTACTTTAGTCCATTAAATTCGATTTTAAGAATAAATTTAAAAAAAAAAGTGTACAGGGTTTTTTATTTAAAAGTAAACAGGGCTTTATTTTTAATCTTCTCTGTACTTTTCTAAAAAACGAATATAGCAATTTCGTGTATTTTTTTCCAAATTCAGAAATCAATAATCTAATTAGAAAAACATTTAAAACGAAAACAAAAGAGTTACAGCACAAGTGACGTATTTTTTAAATGGAATACCACGTATATTTTTATATCAATAGATAGAGATTTTCACGAGAAATTCGGTGAAATAAGGGTTGCTAGGTTTATTTTCTGCGGTTCTGCTGCAATTGTCTAAAAACTGCATGATACTATAAGGATAGTTTTACCTGAAAAAACCTGGCTGCCACAGGTCACAGGTGCTTATTTGTCAAAGTCAAGAATATTAAAAATACGTTTATTACTTTTTGGAGTAGTTTTATAATGAGGTTTTTATCAGAAGAACGGCTTTAAATTATATTATATGCTAAAAATGATATAAAATATCTATTTCTAAACCAAGCAGCAAAATTACAATAAACGGCAAAAATTAAAATACAATATAAGGTAAAATATGGTGGTTATAAGAACACTTATAACAAAAAATTATAACATTACTAATAATTTAAATGTTCTATATGACCCCCGTTATTTTTAAAACATGATCTATAACCCCTCCTTAGCCTTTCTAAGCTCTCCGATATTATTTGAGGTTCTTGGTTAAGACGGTTATTTTCATTCACAATTTTTTCTCTCATTTCTTCCGTGTTCGTGTTCCCGACATTCTTTATGTGACCCCATAGAAAAGAGTTCAAAATTGTAATATCTGGACTACTAGGTGGCCATCTAATAGAGCCATAACGTCCAATCCACTAATTGTATCGGCCATTAAGATACTGCACAACTTGACGAACAGCATGGGGCGTCGCTCCGTCTTGTTGCCAAGTTATCTTGCGATACGTTTCGAGTGACAATTCTTCTAAGATGTCCTCAATATCGTTTTTAAAAAAATTAAGATATCTTTCTCCTGTTAAAGATTTCTTATAGAATATTGGCCCGACAATTCTATTGTTAAGCACATCACACCAGACATGAAGAGAACACCTCGCCTTGGTTTTTAATCTCTTGAAATTTTCTGGGATTTTGTCTTGCCCAGCTGTGCGTATTGCGTCGGTTAAACATTCCCGATGTAGTGAACGTAGCTTCCGTCCAAAGAATCGTTTGAAACAGGGTAGGATCGTTATCTTGTTAATGGATTAAAATTTGGGAAACAAATTGAAAGCGAAGTTTCTTTTGTTCACGGATTAAATGCTGCACTGAAAGAACGTGATATGGAATTTTTTAAAAATATTTTAGTGTTTTATGAACCGTCGCATAGGTTACTTTTCTTCTTGCAGGGCCATACCTTAAGTCTCTAACTGCGTTAGTAATTGACTTCATGGAATACAAAGTAAAATTATTTAGAATAGCTCGATCCCGGTTTCTTTTTCTCATTGTAGTACTTTTTCTAATATGTTACGATTTTGTTTCTTCGAATAAGACCTTTAGTTTTAAAATCGTTTTTACTGATATATTTGGTGGAAATTTGCAACATATCTTCGTTGTGTTTCCCTGCCGTTTTCTCCACATTTATATTAGAGAGTTATAATTTGAAGCCGTTCTTCTGATGAAAACCTCATTATAAACTACTTCAAAAAGTAATAAACGTATTTTTAAAACTCTTGACTTTGACAAATAAGCACCTGTGACCTATGGCAGCCAGTATTTTTTGGATGAAACTATCCTTATAGTATCATGCAGTTTTTAGACAATTGCAGCAGAACCGCAGGAAATAAACCAGCAACCCCTATATTATCGAATTCCTCGTAAAAATCTCTATCTATTGATATAAAAATATACGGGGTATTCCAAAAAATACGTCACTTGTGCTGTAACCCTTTTGTTTTTGTTTCAATTGTTTTTCTGATTAGATTAATGAATTCTGAATTCGGAAAAAAATACACGAAATTGCTATATTCGTTTTTAAAAAGTACAGGGAAGTTTAACAATAAAGCCCTGTTTACTTTAAAATGAATAACCCTGTAGAAATCTTTTTAATGTAAAATTTTATTTTCAAAATTTTTTTTTCAACTAGTTTTCTAAAAAACATTAGAGTCTTCGAGACATAAGCAAAAAATTATTTTACCCCATTTAACCTTCACCCAAAAATACCAACCGTATATTTAGGACACCAAAATGAACGTCTTTACAAAAATCCAGATTTAATAGAAAGTCAAAATATTTATTTATTGGTCTAAATATAACGAGTGATAAAAAGAAGTATTTTTTTTAATGATTGTTTTTAATTTTAGAATTGGTGTGTAGGGTTCTTAAAGAAGTATACCTATGTGAGAATTGGTTTCACCTAATTTTGCTTTATATTTATGAGGAAAAAGACAATGAAAAGCTTATATATTTTCTGGATAAAGCAAATCATGGCAGGTTAACGTTGTCATGTGGTATCAGAGACTATAAGACTATTGAGTGCAGGTAGGTAACTCTTTTATGGGTTTTGTTGCGAAAACTTAATTTTATATCTCTTTTTTATATCACGCGAAATTGTCACTACGGATGGTATACAAATAACTACTATCTCTCCCATGCCTTCCTTTACATCTTAGCCCCGTCTGTACAGGATTATTCATTTTAAAGTAAACAGAGCTTTATTTTTGAACTTTCCTGTACTGTTTTAAAAAATAAATATAGTCATTTCGTGTATTTTTTCCGTAGAATTCAAAAATCTAATCAAAAAAACATTTGAAACAAAAACAAAAGAGTTACAGCACGAGTGACGTATTTTTTAAATGGAATACCCCGTATATTTTTATATCAATAGAAAGAGATTTTCACGAGGAATTCGGTGATATAGGAGTTGCTGGGTTTATTTCCTGCGTTTCTGCTAAAATTGTCTAAAAACTGCATGATACTATAAGGATAGTTTTACCTGAAAAAATCTGGCTGCCACAGGTCACAGGTGCTTATTTGTCAAAGTCAAGAATTAAAAAAATACGTTTATTACTTTTTGAAGTAGCTTTGTAATGAGGTTTTTATCAGAAGAACGGCTTTAAACTCTCTATTATAAATGTGGAGAAAACGCCAGAGAAACACAACGAAGATATGTTGCAAATTTCCACCGAAATATATCAGTAAAAATGATTTTTAAACTAAAGGTATTATTCGAAGAAACAAAATCGTTACATATTAGAAAAATGACTACAATGAGAACAAAAAACCGGGATCGAGCTATTCTAAATTATTTTACTTTGTATCCCATGAAGTCAATTACTGACGCAGTTAGAGACTTGAGGTATGACCCCGCAAGAAGAAGAGTAACCTATGCGATGGTTCAGAGAACACTGAAATATTTTAGGTATCTTCCATATCACGTTCATTCAGTGCAGCATTTAACACGTGAACAAAAGGAACTGTGCTTTTAATTTGTTTCCCATATTTTAATCCATGTATAGGATAATGATCCTACCCTGTTTTAAACGATTCTTTGGACGAATGAAGCTACGTTCACTACATCGGGAATGTTTAACCGACGAGCTGAATTGGACGTTATGACACTATTAGATGGCCACCTAATAGGCCAGATATTAAAATTTTGGACACTTTTTATGGGGTCACTTGAAGAATGTCGTTTACCAAAATGGGAACACAAACACGGAATAAATGAGAGAAAAAATTGTAAATGATATTAATCATCTTAACCAAGAACCTCAAATAATATCGGCGAGCTTAGAAAGGCTAAGGAGGGGTTATAGATCATGTTTCGAAAATAACGGGGGTCATATAGAACAATTAAATTATTAGTAATATTATAATTTTTTGTTATAAGTGTTCTTATTACCACCATATTTTACCTCATCTTATATTTTTTTTTTTCGTTTATTGTAATTTTGCTGCTTGGTTTAGAAATAGATATATCATATTATTTTTAGCATATAATATAATTTGAAGCCCTTTTCTGATAAAAACCTCATTATAAAACTACTCCAAAAAGTAATAAATGTATTTTAATTCTTGACTTTGACAAATAAGCACCTGAGACCTGTGGCAGACAATTTTTTTCAGGTAAAACTATCCTTATAATATCATGCAGTTTTTAGACAATTGCAGCAGAACCGCAGGAAATAAACCCAGCAACCAGTATATCACCCAAATCCTCTTGAAAATTTCTATCTAGGGATTTTTTAGTAGGGATTGGGGGTGGAGAATTAAAAATGGTAAAAACAGAGTTTTCCTTTTTCGTTTCTGAAAGCGCCAATGTCAATTTTAGAGAGCTATGTTAAAAAAAAATAGGTATTTGAAAGACATATTACTATAATAAATTCAAAAAACCGTTAAAACTGGCCATTTTTTAAAATTTTTGTTATCGCAAAAAATCGGTTTGTTAATTCTAAATTTAATGAGAGGCTCTAAAACTTGATTGGATAATTTGTTGCTAAGATAATTAAGTTTTACTGATTTTAGTACCCTAATCTATTGGGCTATATCTTTTTGTTTATAAATATTTTAGGTCTAACAAACTGTCTTTTGCTTTTTCCGGACTTATATTTTTACTAATTGGGATAAGCCAAATATACTATAATCTAATTAAATAGTAAAAAATAGTCACATTACGACAAAAAAAAACTTCTTAGTTTTTAAAAATCAACAAATGTTGTCCCTACAAATGAATAATTATCTGGACTATATAGTGTAGGCATTTATAGATGGTTTTTCACAAAATTCCTTATAAATTTGTTCAGTAAAAAAAAAATACAAAAATTAAAATACTTTTATATCCTTCCTGCTACCAACAGTGCATTTACCAATTATTGATAATGTAAACAATATGATGTTTTCTTTAGGGTACGTAGATTTTGATCTGAAAAACAATAGTAAAATTAATTGTTTTATATTTTATAATGTATGTGTTACTGTGTAATTTGTTAATATTTATTTGTTATCGGTAGTATCATGAAAAAAAAAATCAAGTCCGTATAGTATTTACAAATTTAAATTGTCCTATATCTCCGTCTTATTTAAGTTGTCATCCTAATAGTACCATTTTTTGTAGAGAATATTTTTAAAATTAGAAAAAAAAGAACAAAAGAAACCTTTTGAGAAAGCCCTCCATGTAGGAGTGAAACGTCAAGTAAAATTTTGAAATTTTGGTTCTTTAAATCATTAAGAAAACCTCATACTCATATATATATATATATATATATATATATATATATATATATATATATATATATATATATATATATATATATATATATATATTGCCTCGACATTCTACCTGCACTACTGATGCAGCTAAGCTCGTGCAGGCCATACGTGTAACCTGTTTCTGACCAGGGACCATTTCTTAGTGAAACGAAAACACAAATATATAGTTATATATATATATATAATATATATATATATATATATATATATATATATATATATATATATATATATATATATATATATATATATATATATATACATATATATATTTGTGTTTTCGTTTCACTAAGAAATGGTCGGCCCGTATGTGAGCCCCATACCTTTTTTCATATGTTAAGTTTAAGCAGCCATATTTGCTAATAAAATCCCTAGTGCATACATGGTTGGGCGTAAGCCGCGTTTGAAAGTGAAGGTTTGCAATTAAATGGAAAAAAGTGTGTAAAACAAATATTAAAACAAGCTTTTAAAATTTGTTTATAAAATATTAAATACCAATAAAGTGTATAAATCAAAAATTCCGTGCAAAAAGAAGGAGGAAGAGTCAAAATAAGGTTAATTTGATTTTCAACCTTGATGATGGATACTCGAAAACGAATTGTTACCGAAAAAAATTGGTTTTAGATTCGTGATTAGCGCCCCAAAAACCCCCGTGTACCAAATTTGGTCAAAATCGGAGTGGAGGCAACTTTCATGAGAATTAGCGAAAAGATTCCGATTTGGCAACACTGCACGCTTTCATATAAATATTTAAATTTAACCTCAAAAAATTTTCTTGACGTTTCTTGTCATTAAGGGGAGTTGTCGCATTATATGGGAAAAATAAGTGGTAATTTTAAATTTTTAAATCGAAAAAAAAAATTAAAACCTAGTTTATCCAAAAAAATGTTTATCGAAAACTACTCTAGAAAAGGTAAGCTTTATGTGGAAATTAAAAAAAAATAATAAAAATCGATGGTACCTAAAAGGCCCCAGACCCGATCTCTGTTTTGATTCGCAGAAACAGCTATAAAATTACATTCTTTTCTCATTTGCTTGGGAACTTGTAAAAAATTATTTATAGACTTATCAGGTTTTTGTCTTCGGGTCGCAAGTGAGTATCGTGCAAATGTTTTATTGTTCCAAAACCTTTATAGCATTCTTATAGCCTCTTGTCCTTATGATTTACACAAAAACCGTGGAGCAAACATAGTTTATGAGTAAATTTTGCTTTTCTTCATCATCCATGGCCTTGGCCGCTTTAAGAAAGTTTGTAAACGCACGATGCCAATGCTTACAAAGTTGTGCAGTTGAAGGTAAACTGGGATCCAAGTTAAGCCTTTTAGGACGAAGTAGTTTATGCATGATTTTAATTTAAGTTAATTAAATTGTAAAAGTAAATGAAGCTTTTGAGAATATAGGCTTTAATTAACTTAAATGAAATTAAATATGAGAACGACAATAACTTGACAAAGATAAAAAGATAAAATATACATATGGTAAATCAAGGTAACAAAAAGATATAATGTATATAGGCCAGTCTGTAAGTACAAATAATGCCTGTTTACGACGTTAACTTGTAACAGGTTGAAAGGTGTTAGAAGTTGTAGAGGGGGATTATCTAAAAATGACTTTATAGTTTTAGACTCCAAAAAAGTGTGCATGGGTGGGGGGTGGAGAGTTCAAAATGGTAAAAACGTGTTTTTCGCTTCTGCTAGCGCCATTGCTAATTTAAGAGGGATATGTTTAAAATGTTTCTTTCAGGTAATTAAAAAGCCTATAATTTAAGCCCGGCTAAAATAGATTTGATCAATTTGTTTATGAAAAAATGCAAAAAACCGTTAAAAATAGCCATTGCAAAAAATTGATTTTTTAATTCTGAATTAATTGAGAATGTCAACAACATAATCGGATAATTTTTTGCTAAGATAATTCAGTTTTACTGATTTTGAAGCCCTAATCTATTGGGCTATATCTTTTTTGTTTATAAATATTTTAGGTCATAAAAACTGTGTTTTGCTTTTTTGGGACTTATATTTTACTAATTTGAATCAATCTAATAAAAAAAAAATCAGTCCTTTGTTTTGAGCCTTGAAAAAAAGGTGCTTTTTTGTTAATAAACAATAATTGAAGCTAGAGCGCGACCTGCCTAAGTTAGTTATGAATTTTTAACTTAGAAAAATGAAAAGCTAACATCAAAACAAATAGTTTTGAAAAAAAAGTCTCTACGACCAGTAGCAACCGAGTTAGCAGTTTTTTTAAATCCTAATATATATTTTTTATTTAAGAATTAATTTCAACCGCATTCGATAGTATAATACTTGAATTTGATACAACGCATATAAAAAATTTGTAATATTTGTTTTTTATTGATAAAATTGGGGGTGTAAAAAGTTACTGATATTTTTGAGCATAGCGAGGGAGGTTGTGGTAGGAATAGAAACTCTCGAAACGGCTTGCTGAGTAAAAAACTGGAATTGAGAGTTTAAATTCCGCGGAGCGCAAAAAAGTCATAGCTCTGCGAATTTTTATCGGATAAAGCCTTTTTTTAATCCGGGGTAGCGTGAAAAGTTATAAATGATGGTGCATTTAGTTTTTAAAAATTATTATTATTTTTTATTAAACTTCAGTCCATGCGTCGCAGCTTATTTTCAATCGCTTAAAACAATAAGTTTTTTTTATGGTTTATTAAACTTTTTACAAATTAATTTTTTTAACCCTTAAGTAGGCGCGCCATTTTTTTATACGTAAATAGTCGCAAGGAGCACTTTATGCACCTAACTTTTAAAATAATGTAAAACTATTCAAAAAGTAAAAGTAATATACGGTATATATTTATTTATTTTACAATATCTCCAAAATGTACAAATAATGTAACATACAGTAAAAAAAAAAAAACAAAAAATTAAATATATAAGTATATTTTGAGATACAGGATGCCAAACAAGAAAAAACTTAAGTAATTTAATTTTTACGAAAAATTAAACGAAATAAAAAAAGGAATGCAGTGAAACAAATAAAACACCCTAAAAACAAATCAAATATAAAAGATTTGAAGAAAAATATACATATTTCAGAAACTAGGAACTATCTTCATCAATTGTTATTGAGCAGTTTTGACAAGTATACTTGATGGCCATATGTTTTTTACAAGCAAATTTTCTACAAGTGCTACATGTTATTGTAGTGTTTATTCTTTTTGCTTTCGGGCAAAAACAACAGCGCCCTCTACTTTTTTCTTCTGGGATGACTTCTGCGACTGCATATTTTGCAAGACTGGATTTTATGTTCGCTGGCAGCGAACGAATTGTGACTCGTTCCGTTAGGTGCAGTTTCATCAAATTCAAAGACAAATTTTTAAAAAATACTCTCCTCATTTGTGGCAAATCAGGATTACAAGAATTGTAAATAATTGGAGCAAAATATTTCACTTACATAAGTGGTCGCGCCGGAGCACTTTGTGCACCATTAGAGCAGCTTGCTGCATCTTCATTCATATCTCTCGGCAAACTAAATCAAACTAACCAAAAATGCTAGTACAGAGTGTTGACACCCCAGCGGTAGGTTAGATGTGCGGACGGGCGTATTTGTGCCGAATAAGTAAGTTAATTACTGTTTTCCTGAGAAGGGAGCACTTAGTGCCCCCTTGCGCGCACTTAAGGGTTAAGACTAGTAAAGAAAGTAAGAAGTAGTAGTAAGCAGTAAAACAGGTTTTTAGAAGTGAGGAGACCAGAGAGACTGTATTTCGGAGAAATTTCGGCATTTTTACAGAAATATCGCATATCAATGTTATGGGATTTAAAATTTACCCAGTTTCATCCAGGGAAGTTTAAAGGAGTATGGAAGCCCAATACTGTAGAGCAAAATTGTCCAGGCGTGCAGGGCAGCGGGAATAAGGGGATTGGCCCCGCGGAGTTTGCGCAATGAATAGTAGGGCCGGACTTCCATAATTCTTTGTTACTATCTATAGTTATGGATGTTAAGTTGACATCATCAAATGTCAAACTCAAACATTCACTGTTTTTTGTACAAAATTGTTGGTTATTAAACGATACTACTATAAAATGTTTAAAATTATTGTGTAATGTAACTGACATAATATGGAAAGAATAGATGGCGCCACTTTATAGCCTTCTATTTAAATGGTCGATATTTTTGGGAGTTTCGTATTTTTACCAAAATCTTTGTAAATAAATAAAAACGCATTTTTTTTAAATACATTTTAAACATTGTATGATAGTTTCATGTACTTATCAACAATTTTGTGATAAAAGAAGGGCAAGATAGTGTAAATGAGTTTAATCTAATCCTAAGATTCTGGTTGTACATTAAAAAGTAAACATTTTTATAACTGCTTTTTGGGAAATATACTTTTTACTTATAACAAACATTTATGAGACAGAATAACAGTGCTTAAAAATGTTTAGTAACCTTTAGTACCTAGGTATCCATTGTAACAGTTTTCGTTAAATATTATATGTCTACAGTATGTCGAGCTTAAAAAGTTGATAATGTAAGTTTAAAAGGCCAAAAATCGATTTTTTTTTAAGCAAATACAGAAAATGCAAAAAGAAACTTTAACATAAAATTGTACTTTCTTTCATTCAATTAGAGGGACCTGTATATATTAAAATTTGCCTGGTCTGCTCAGTAATCAATAATTTTGATCTTTAAAAGAATGTACTAAATTATTAAATGAAATAAAAGTACCTTAATGTAAACCTTATTTCTTTTTATAATCCACCGAAATACACAAACATTGTAGAAATCATCTAAAAGATAGTTAAGATTGCCTTACTTTTCTCACTTCTATTTCGTATGAAATTTTCATTTTCTATTATTCATAATTGATATATTATTATTTATTTGGTTACCTAACGTTACGTCTCATAAGAAGCACCTAATTTAAATGTAAGAAATACTTACCTAAAGTAAAACATTCCGGGTATGTTACCCTTGAATTTGCAAGACAAAACGGTACTCCGGCTCTAATAAAAGTATAATGTGTTGCCTAACTACACACTGATTTATCAGTGTGTGAGTAGGCAACACATTAAGTTATTTCGTGGAATTTTGTTATTGCGCAGAATCGGCGGGGCCAACTCTGACAGTTATTTTCATACTGGGCTGGACATTTTTGATCAAATGGGCCATAGCATTGGGCTGCCATACACCTTTAAACTTCCTTGGTTTCACACCAGTCAACATATGTTTTTGTTGATTTACTAAATAATATAAAAATTTGACATAATGTTGTTTTTCTTAGAAACTTCTCCAATATATTTTACTCTCTTTTATTATAAATATTGTACCATTTACATGTTAATAACATGACTTACAAAAATGTATAGATTGTTTTAATATTAAACCAAAGTATAAGATATTGAAATTATAAGCAAAATAATAATTTTTAAAAACTAAATGCACCATTATTTATAAGTTTTTGGGCTACCCCAGATAAAAAAAATTGCTTCATTCGATAATAATTCGCAGAGATGTGGCTTTTTTTGCGCTCCATAGAATTTAGACTCTCAATTTCGGTTTTTTACTCGGCAAGTCATTTCGAGAGCTTCTATCCCCACCACTACCTTTCTCGCGCCGCTCGAAAGAATCAGTAACTTTAAACACACCTTTTATCAATAAAAATTAAATATTACAACTTTTTATTATGCCTTGTATCAAGTTCAAGCAGAGTCTATGAATCTAAAGGGGTTATGACATCGTCGAGAATGGGAATAGCAAAAGTCCAAGACGTGAGGGTGTGAAAAGTACCTCTTATGTTGGCGGCCTTGTCGGGTAACTCTAAAAGTTACTAGCATTCTCAGCTGTGGACAGAGTCGTGCCACAAGTCGAAGTTTTTATATGGGGTTATTTTTACAGTTGCAAATATTTGTGTACAGAGTTAATATTTTATTGGTTTTGACTGTTTTTACTATATTATTTTTGGTAGTGTTTAGTCGTGTAGTTTTAATTAGTCCTTAGTGTGCAATAGACCAAAAAGTTGTGTTTCCCATAAGGATTCTGTTATTTGCTCGGAGCATGTTAAAAAAGACGATTTTTATATGTCTTCCAGAAAAATTGCATAGGCGGTGATTATGAGATTCTGATCAAAAAAGAAAAAGGCGATTAATAAAAGAAGGCGGGGTAAAAAATATGATATATCCTAATGCTGCTATTACTAAAAAATATTTTTTTATTGTAGCAGTTCCATTCAGTTTGCATTATTACACCTCGGATAACACAAACACGGTTTTTAAGTTCACCAGTGACTCTTCACAACTCTGGATGTAGTTACACGGTTATTAGTAAGTAAATTGAAATTTTTGTGTGATTTTTATTATAGTTATTTGTTGTCAAGAAAGTAAATAGTCAATATTGACTTGCTTATACCTAGAACTGATCAACTTTAGGTATATGCATTAACGTAACTTCAGAATGTGTATTTAATATTTTTTTCCATTATTTTGTACATTTATTAAGTTTGCGGTTAGTTACATTCTTTAGTTGTATTTAATTTTTTTTGGATACTTATCTACCAATTACTTGGTATATTATATTGAAAAAGACATGTTTTAAAACATACTTTATATTTTTTAGATTTGCCTTTTACAAGTTTAAAATTAACTGATGTAAACCTACCTTGCACTGAAGAAGTTTTTGTTTAGATTGTATAGTATGAAGTGGACTGCGGGGAACTTGTAGGTAAGTTAAACTTTCGAGTACCAAATAAGAACACGAGATCTAATTCTTTGTTTTATCTTGCAAGGACTGCCAACAAACTATAAATGAAATTTTTGTATTTGTGTTAAGTAAGATTTTAATGCTTAAATGAATTGTATGTTTTAAAATATAAAATGTAGTATACCACAAAATATTATTAAATAATACCACTAAGTATTGTGTTCTTTTCTTCCATATCTATTTTAAAATGTAAAAATTTAAGTTGTTTTTTATTTAATTGTTGCAGTTGTAAATGTATTGTAGTGTTGTAGTTGTAAAACAAATAAAGTTTAGTTTTTTAGCAATAAACCTGTATTCACATTATTTTACAAAATAATTCATTTTATTGCCAAAGTGGAAAATTTTGCTATTATTCTGCAATATCAAGATGCTGTATGGTTAGTAAGTAAATAAATAACTAGTTTTTAAGAGTAACATAATTAGCTTTTAAAATAAAATAAATTAAGTATTAATAGACAAGTTTATATATTTATGAAGTGATACAAAAACTCCTTCATAAATTCCTAAAAAAAAGTTATTTTTCTATTGCTTCCAGTATCTGATTTGGAGTTGGATATTTTGTAATTTTACAAAGATCTTCAAGATACCTTGTAAAAGTCTATTTCTGATCCTGCACTTACAGAAAAGCTTCCTTCCCTTATCCACCGAAGGGCTGTAGGGAATCTGTCTTTCTTCTGTAGGTATTTTCATGGCTTCTGCTTAGACGAGTTGGCCAGTATAATTCCTTTTCTGGCAGCTCCCAACAGAGCAACACGTAGTGCAACTTTTATGCATCTTTTTACAGTTCAGCTAGAGAGGCCCCGAACTTCCCGCTTGCTTCATTTCTTCATCCCTAGAGTGTCAAAACTATGGAACCTGCTACCTGCAGAATTTAAGTCTCTTGTGAATAAACTCCCTCTTACCACACTTCAGCCACCTACGGGGCGTTCATACTAGGCCTCAGCCTCTGCGGACTGTTCTAAGATAAAAAAATAATTAAAAACCCCAAACTTTTTTACTTGCTCATAAAATTTTATAAACGTCGTAATATAGGTGGATATTATTAAAGAAAAAAAAAGGTGTTAATAATTCAATATCGTGTGTTTAAAAATAGAGTAAGTACTCATAATTACAACAAATTAGCAATCATCAGTTTTTTCTACATTTTAATTTTTTTCTCATTTTTTAAAATATTTAATGTAGTAGATACCATTGAAAAGGTACGCCATCGCCGTGTTGTCGCTTTAATTTTTAATTTTAATACTTAATTGAATTACATTTATATTTTTGAAATATAAATTTTGTTCGTCGGTATAAAAGCAGTTTTTCGTTTCCACCTCAATTCTACGCCACTGTCCGGCATAAAATCCAACATGGCCGAAATGGGCCCTTCTTGACGTCACAGAAGAGTTTTGCAATATGGCGGATGTCATAACCCCCTTTAGATTAATAAACTCTGAAGTTCAAGTATTATAATGTCGAATGCCGTCCAAATTAATTCCTAAATAATTACAAACAATTAGGTTATAATTTAAAAAATGCTAACTCGGTTCCTACTGATCGTAGAGACATCTTTTTTTTAAACAATTTGTCTTGATGACAGCTATTCATATTTTTAAGTTAAAAAATTATAACTCATGCAGGGAGCGCTCCAGCTTTAATTGTTTATGAACAAAAAAGTACCTCGTTTTCAAGGCTCGGAACAAAGGACTGAATATTATTTTTTTTATTTAGTTGATTTAAATTAGTAAAATTTAAGTCTCAAAAAGCAAAAGACAGTTTTTATGACCTTAAATATTTTTAAACAAAAAAGATACGATCCAATAGATTGGTGCTCTAAAATCAGTAAAAGTTAATTATATTATCTTAGCAAAAAATTATCAGATTATGCTGTGGAACCCCTCATTTAATTTAGAATTAAAAAACCAATTTTTTGCAATAATAAAAATATATTTTTTTTTGCAGTAATGGCTATTTTTAAAGGTTTTTTTTTATAAACGACCAATTAACCAAATCAATTTAAGTCAGGCTCAAGTTCTAGGTCTTTTAATTACTCAAAAAAAGCATTTTGAACATATCGCTCTAAAATTAACAATGGCGCTAGCAGAAGCAAAAAACACGTTTTTGACATTTTGAACCCTCCACCCCCCACCCCTGCACACTTTTTTCGAGTCTAAATCTATATAGTCATATTTAGATAGCCCCCCTCTACTTTTCCCCC
>JAHBCN010019658.1:0-15816 GCA_019359885.1 Listronotus oregonensis
AAAAAAAAACCGCATATTTTACTTTAATATTACTATTCATGCATTCTGTTAATAAAAACATTTTTTATAAAGACAAGATTATTAAAAGAATTTTAATTAAAGAGATCTATTTATAAACCTAATACCTAAAAAAGTTACTACCTAACTTTACAACTACATGTTTAAGGATAAAATATCCTTTCATTTAACCTTATCTATCTGCCCGCCCAACGCACGCAGTGTGTATATGTTTGTAAAGTAGGTTAATTATTTTAAACATTTTAACAATGAGAAAAAAGTTACCCAATTGTTGTTTAAAAGTGGACTTAGTTCTGAGGACGGTCACGTGGTTATGACTGTCAAAATATCTTCTTATCTAGTCATTTTCCTCAGACCTTAAGTCCAATGAAAAAACAAATAACGTACCCATATTTAAGAATTAAAAAAGACAAGAATATAAATTAATGTTATTTTTACGTGTATGTAAAATAAAATTCAAAACTATTATAATTATGTTAATAAATAAAATAAAAACAAAATACGAAAATAAAAAAAATAATATATTTTAAAAATTAAAATTACTAAATATACTTAACAAAAACAAAACCCACATAAGTCATAAGGTATATTCTTTTGGTAACCAAAGTGTATACTTTTTATGTTAAAGTGTTTAATGTAGGAAAGTTATTAAATAAAATCTTTATCAGGAAAAAACAAAAACCCCATAACACCTATGTTATTGTTGTGTTCAATTTTTTGACAAAGTAATAGAACTATGGTGTATAGTGTATTTTTGCACCCCTTAAATAATTCTTTGCAACTAGAAAATTAATTTGTCCTAGGACTTGCTAGATGCTATGCTTAGACCTATCGAGTTTAGGTAAACTACTGAAAATTATACGGTATTTACCGCGGTAATAAGTTTTTAATGACGGAAATTGATAATAACTTTGACATTAATTATATGAATAAAACGTCAAAACCAAAGTTAACATTACCCGTCTAAATGCAGTGGTTAATACGGATTTCTTTTGGTTATAATTGTTTTAACGCCTAAATTTGATAACTGAAACATGAATAATTTCAGTTTTGGTGCTTCTACTGCCTGTACTTTACACTGGGAAACATTTACTAACGGCATGTCATTTTCTTCTTTATAAGGATATCAGTTTAAAATTTTAGAATCAGATATACTTGACAAACATACACATGTATCTTACTTTACAATGTGAATACCATTTCCGGTGGTTTTACTAAAAGTGGCACAAACATTGAATTTTTAAAAGGAACACCCGTTATCTGAATGCAAAGGATCAAAAGCCCTCTTCTAGGCGATTTCACCAACATAAGGTTTGCTGGGTCTAAATTTTATATTTTTTAAATAATAGGTAAAAAACTGTTTATTAAGAATAGTTTAAGAGGCAAAAATATAGTTTGAAAAATTTAAAATCACGTTTAACATCGTGTATCCCATCAACTAAAAAAATATATTTTTATATACAGGGTGTAAAAAGTATGTTGCTCACGATTTTAATGGGCGATAGTGGAGCTCAAAACAAGTCGAAAAAGCCAAAAACATGTGGGTCAAAAGTTAACTGTTTTCGAAATATAGCCTTTCAAAGTTTAAAAAAATTGACACCACCGCTCCCGTTTCATCGAAGCGATTCAAACGGTTTTTGCGAGAGTTGCATATTTACACTTTATATAAAAAGATGTTTATTTATATACAAATAATAAAAATTGCTTTTTGCAATTTATTTTGATATTAAATTTAAAATTAAATTTATGTAAAAAACGATACATTATTGTTTGGTTAATTTTTGTAATTTAAAAATAATTTTACTTACCACGAATAGGTTAAATATTCATTTTAGAGCACAAATTATTATGTTTTAAAACAGCTCTTTTTTATTTTGCTTAAAGAATAAGATTTTTTGGTTGCACACATTTCGTTTTTAAAACTCTACACTTAAATTTATAACATATCCACATTTTTTCCAATTTAAAAACAACCAAAAATATCTCGGCCATTGAACACGTATTTACAACTGACTACTTCAGGCTTTTAGCTAGGTAGCTCTGTTGCCAATTGTTTTTTACATTTTTTACTGGAGGAAAAATTATTATTAATATTATTTATTTTATTTTTTTTTTTTAATTTGTAGATTGAAACATTTAAAACTTAGTTTATTTTATTAGCAAATGAATCTACTGATAAGCGATTAGGACAAAAGTTTTAGGTTTTCAAAAATAATTGCATATAAAATTCAAACTTTGACATCGTTTAGGCAAAAATCTGTCAAGTTTTGACATATATGTCATATGAGCTTTTCGACTTGTTTTGAGCTCCACTATCGCCCATTTAAATTATGAGCATCATACTTTTTACACCCTGTATTTTATATTATTTAAAATTTTATTAATATACAGAAAAAAATAAAAATTTTATTTTATTACAACGAATTTGTCATATTATAAACAGAAATAATTTTTATTTACTTTTACATTTATTCTAGATTGTCTTGGTTCATTTATCCAGCACAGTATGTACGTATATTCTCTCGATGGACGCCCGCTCAAGTAATCTGAGAAAGCGAGCGTCCAAGCCTATAACTAAAACTTCTGCTTTGTTTTGTGATTCTATGGTAAAAACTACTATTGTCTTTGGTTCAACCTTACCCAACATTTTTTACCAAAAATAAAAACGACAGTTGGTATATCGCAAAAAAACAAAAAAAGATTTACTGCTGTTCGTGTTAGAAAGTACTTTATTTTTGACATATTACATCTTCTACAATAATTACTACTACAGGTATATGACAGATGTCATTTTTGACAAATGGTAATTTTTACAGATTTTATTTTTAATACATATTATATTAACATTGTAAAGTTGGACAGGTGTCCTTGTTAAGAGGGGTATTATTGTAGCGTCATTTTTTATCGACTTGTATGACGGTTACGATTAAAAACAAACCGGGAAAATAATGTATTTGTTTAATGACAACTTTATTTACATATATGTTTAGAAAAAAAGGTCGCGTAACACAAACTAAAATATCACTGGCTTATACCAGATACCTAATGCCGACTGTGCGTAGAAAACGGCTGTTTGAATTTCTGCAAATACCTCGGTAGTCACTAAAAATGATCTTTTAATTTGCTGTTGAATAAATTATTGTTAGAAAAAAAATATATAGGCAATATTAGCATTGAATATGTTCCTTGTGATATTCATTTCTTAAAAAATACTGTTAAAAAGCCCGTAAAATTGAAATCAAAATTCAAAAGAATTAAAAGAAAAGATTACGAAGAAGGAAATATATTTACTTTAAATTAACGTTGCTTCCATTTCTTTATATTTTCTTAAATTTGGTAGCTGCAAAGAAAAACAATACGAATAAATTATGACAGAATGTTACCCTAAAGAATTTTTCATATAGTATTAGAAATACTTCGAGACCCTAATTTGTCAAAATAAATATCCTCATCTATTTTCATTTACAAAATTAGATAATAAAAGCATTGTCAAATATTTTTTATTGGAAATTTTATTTTTAGATATAGGAAAGAAAAAAGAAGTTTTAAAGGCACATTATTGTCTATATTATGTTAAAAGATCAATAACCACTGTATATTTTAAAAATAATATAAAATATTTTATTTCTAAATTTTAAAATGAAATTTTTTTATATTATTTAAAAATATAATAATTTTCTGATTCTCACATAAAGTTCTGACCTAATACATTTAATATGCAAAACTTTTTGTTAAAACTCCATTTTTTCCAGGGGAAAGTTGGCAAAGGCTTAAGGTCTAAGTATTAACATACCGTAAGTGTCTTTAGTAAAGTAAGAGGATGGGTTTAAATAATTGAAGACAATGATAAAAAAAGCTTTATTTGAAGGTGAATCCACAGAAATATGCAACTAATATTATATTTTTTTAATGGTCGACACCCAGGAGTATCCCTTATTTGGAGATCCGACTAAAAAACGTGCGATCATAATGTTTTTTCAACTTTATGAAAAGGAAAAAAAAACAAGAAGAGAAGGCAGAAGGACAACTGACTCGCACAGCCGTAATTTACAACGTCCGTTAAGATTTTACAAGTCCTTTAAAGGGGCATCTATGGTGGTACCTCGTCAGGCGAGGAAAATCGCCTTTACCACTGTTGGATACTTTCCTTTCTTGAAATAAAACTTGTTTTTTCTTTTTGTTTACCGATTTTTAGATACTTTGATAATTTAAATGTACAGAGGTAAAAAACTAGTCAAGAAGTATAACTAAAGTATGACGTAGCAATCCAGAATTCATAATTAAATATTACATGATGTGCTTGCGTTAGAATTTGGGGCCATTAAAAAATTAAAATTAAAAAATAAAATAATTGTGTGTTAAACTTTTGGGGCTCCAAAAAGCTGTATACGAGGAAAATATGAATATAGTGTACATCCTAACATTCCTTCTCCCGATAATTCTTTTGCTCAGACTTTTTGTGATAGCTTAACACTAGAAAAGAGGATTTTAAAAATATTTATATAAATCAAACGATTAAAACTGTATATAGAAATAAATTAATGAAAACTAAAGGTGTTTTTTTTTATGATATATCAAAAATTAGATTATAAAAGTGTTTTTTTAAGATGACAACATGATGGAATCTTAAATAATTTAAAGGGAAGAATTAAGGTAATAACAAGAGTATATATTAATAAAATATTACATTATTTTACGTTTTATTATCCTTTAAGGTCACTTTTTAAAATAATATATTATAATATGAAGTTTAAATTTTAAAAGTCCATTGTCTTTTTAAAATATTAAAAGATTTTGGTTCTTTGTATTCATAGTAGCTTTTCATAGGGAGGGTGCCTTCAATTGACCGATCTCAACGTAGGAGGTGAATTCAATATTTCCACGGCTCATGTTATTGTGAGTGTTGTAAGAGACTAGACATAAATGCCCATCTTGTAAAATAATCGGTGAAACTAACTAATTAGTAGATAATGGCAGTCTTACCAGCCTACATTAAATACGTCAGTTTTTTTATATAAAATTTTTTGTAGCCCTTTTAGTTTTTGAGATATTAACGATTTAAATTTAAAATAAAAACACAAATATCTCAAAAACTAAAAAAGTAACGAAAAAATGTTATAAACAAAAAAATTATCTTTTAGTAAGCTCTATAAAAAAGGCCATAAGGACCTTTATAATAGAATAAGTAATAAAGGAGATATAATCAAAAAAGTGATTTTGGCCATTAAAAATTTTGCTAATAATATTTTTTGGTACAAGAAACTATACCAGCTCCGATCCATTTAAAAATTATTTCAAAATGTTTTATTTATTAAATAAAACAAACTAATACACATGTGCCTCGAGGCAATGGAGAATAACCTGGTGACACGGGTATTTTATTTAAGTTTTTTTGGTCCAATAACTATGCCCATTCCGAGCCACTTAAAACTTTAACTAAAATAAATATTAAAGTTTATTTAATTGAAAAAATAATAATAAGTGCCTCCTCTATCTGGGTGTTATATACCAGGCAGGACGTTTAACATTTTTCGATCTTCTATGCTACTGTGTATAGCTCATCGTTTAAACATTTTTATTGTCGATTTAAATAATAATATTAATAATTTCTAAAGACAGTTACTCGTTCAGAATGATCTTGAAAAAATTTTAATCATATTTTTAACTTAAAAACGTTTCTTTTTTAGTTGAATTAGTGTTTAAACTTTAATTTGATTATATTTTAAGGTAGTAAATAAATGGGTAGATACCTTAATAAAGGGAAATGTTTTAAAAGTTTAATGCTAAATAACATACAAAAAAATGTTTTTGATGTTAAAAATATTATTAAAATTTTCTGAAGATCATTTTGAACGAGTAACTGTCTTTATAAATTATTTATATTGATATTTAAATTAATAATAAAAATATTTATACGATAAGCTATACGCATAGGAGGTCGAGAAATGTTAAGCGTCCTGTCAGGTATATAGAAAATACACTTATTGATATTTTTTTCAATTAAATAAACGTTAAATTTTATTTTAGTTAAAGTTTTAAGTAGATCGGAATGGGATACAGTTATTAGACAAAAAAAAATTAAATAAAATATCCGTGCCACCAGGTTATCCCCCATTGCCTCGAGGCACATGTGTATTAGTTTGTTTCATTCAATAAATAGAACATTTTAAATTAATTTTAAGATCGATTGGAGCTGGTATTCTTACTTGTACCAAAAAATATTGTTATTAGCGAAATTTTTAATAGCCAAAATTACTTTTTTGTTTATATCTCCTTTATTACTTAGTTTATTAAAAAGGTGTTTATAAATTTTTTATAGAGCTTACTAAAAGGCATATTTTTTGTTTTTTTACATTTTTTTGTAATTCTTTTAATTTTTAAAATATTTGCCTTTTTATTTTAAATTTAAATCCTAAATATCTACAACCTAAAACCGCTACAAAAAATTTTATAAAAAAAATTGACGTAGTTTTATTAGGCCATCAATTTTAATTATATACCTTTTTTTCCTAAAATCAATAGTTTTCAAGTTATATTAAAAAAAAAAACGTTTTTTAAGATATTTTTTAAGGTAAAAAAAATTCAATTTGAACCAGCTGAGCTGAGGAAGTAGTGCCGCTTTGAATTGACTATAGTTCATAGTAAAATAAAAAAATATATTTCATACGGTTTTCTTATAGGCTTGGTATTTTGCGGTGGCCTCCCGAACTATTATTTTTAGATCGATAATAAAATTTTTAAGAATGATTTGAATTTATTAAGGCGGTGTTGTCACGAAATTTAGATTTTTATTATTTGATTAAGATTTAGACGGAAAGTTAATGTAATCGCGGCTGTAGAAAAATAGCTTCCAGGTTGCAAGATATGTTTCTGCTACTGCAGTAAAAGATCATTTTTTATTTTCGTCGCAACTTATATAAAATGGCATATTTCTATTTTACTCTTAATTGTTTTTTTCACGAATTTGTATGGTTTAGTCTTTTTTCGTTGCATGTAGGCGTACCGCTAATTATATACAGGGTGTCCCATTTTAAACACTTTCATAGGGTGTCTTGTATAATTGGTATTGCTATCAAATAAGTAATATAGGCGTCCTGTGCTCTTTTTGGGTGAAACTTAAAATCGTAAAATTAAAATTATAAATTTTTGCTCCGGAGGAAAATCAAAAAATTGTCCATGTCAGGAGGACCCTATATTTTCTTAGTTAAAAGAGATACAGAAAATTGTTTTTTTTTAATTCTTTATAATAATTGTTAAATAATCTTTAGTCAGGTAAAAAAAGTTATCTAAGAAGAAAGCATATAATATCCTCCTTTTAAAAATATTACACCATAGACAATATTGGTTTCCCATGCAATTTATTTAAACTGTATTACCTTAGATCACAGTAGGCTGTAAAACAGAGGATAATATTCCAAAAACAAAACTTTATTAACATTGTAGCTGAAAAGAAATTAAACAATATATTTTAACAGACAAAAAGTAGGAAAAATAGTTGCCACAAGAAAGTAAATTAAAGAACTGTGTATAGAAACTATAAAACAAAAAAATAAATAAAGGAAAAAAAATTACGGGAACCATCGCAAATGCCTCCCTATTTGTTGGACGTTTTGAAATTTTCGTTTCAGTTTATATTTTTTTAAAGGAGGTAAATTTATGTTCCTAAGATTTCAAAGTGATTTAAGAGAATAAAATAATCGATTCATAAACAGCTATGATACACTATGCATTTGGTCAAATTTAAGTATCTTGGTTTTTTCTCCACTGCATCATTATAACTTTTAACGAAATCAATGACGTGCCAAATATATGCAGTATCACATGTCGGCTTGTGCACGGGAGTTTTCTATCTAAATATTTTATAAAGTCCTCTTTGTTAAGTTTCTTTTTTATTTCCACAATGGCTTAGAGCTTAAGTACTAACGCATCATAGGTGTCTTATTAACAGTATATGTGATTACTTGATTTAAAACAATATGTGAATTTACCCAACAAAACTGGACACATGACATGCTGTGACGTTATTGTTTATTTTCCCTTTCAAAGTAGATAATATTTTTGTAATGCCAAAATTACTCTTAACATTATTTTGTAAATTTTTTACTTTTTTAATCATATAGTAGTACAACTTCGTAAAATTGTTGATTTTATCCTCAAAGTATAATAACTTATAAAAAATGATTTTTTTCATATTTCCAGAATTCTTATTACGCTAGTTTGTAGAGCTTCAAGAACTGCAAAATTGCTTAAATATTTATTGTGCTAATTCTGATGGTTTAAAACACAAAAGTGTTAGAACTAATTTCTAATCTATTTTTTCTTGATACTCTGTTTTTTTTGCGTTATGACACTATTTAATCGGATGTGCGACATCTATAATTATTTTTCTCGTAGTAAATTCTTTGAGCGAAAGAAGCAACGTAGTCCAATGTAAATATTGTTTTCATGAACTCTCTCCTCCTTTTTCCTAATTGTATTTATATTAAGAAAAATTCTTTTACGTTATTTTGGAATTTCGTAATTCGTTGGGAAAAAAGGTTTTTTTGTAAATATTGCATAAAACGAAAATAAAGATTAATATATCCACAACTGAGACCGGACAGCATGTTTGAGAAGGCTAATGAAAATAAATAAGTACTATACATTTAAAAGGCAAAATACAGGATTTTATGATTTCTTTTTTATTATAAGGCAGACTCGAAAACTTAAAGACTAAATACTAGCATACATTTTACTAACGCGGGACTAGACTAGAAATTCTTTATAATTTACTTTAAAAACATTTTTTTTAAATTAAATGATCTTTTTTAACTCAAATGAGGTCATGCTGTTGGATTTTTAAAGGTCATTTGTTTGACTTTTTTTAGCGTTGTATAAAATAAAAAAGCTTTTGTTTTATTACATAAAAAATCATTTTTTTGCATTTAAAGCAAACAAAATTTGTTTCATTCAGATAACTTTAAAGTAAAATGAATAATATAACTTTTAATAAAAATAAATAGTTAAAATAAACATATCATGACAACAGTCAAACTTTGGGCATTTAATATAAAAAAAAAATATTGGTAATAAAAACTCACCATGAATTATCCCCTTTAATGTAATCACTTTGGGATTCCACTTTAGTTTTCATATTTCTAATTTGGTGTGGGTTTTTATTTGAACGTTTTCCATAAAGAAATTTTAAGAAAAAAATTATCTGGGCCAGTTACTGCTAACTTTTTAAGGTAAAGAAACATCGTTTTTACAGACTAGAATAGATAGACTTTGTACAGCATCTAAAAATGATTTTGATATTATATATTTTTAAAAATACATACCTTATAAAAAAAGTGTTAAAAATATATCTCTTCTTTTAAATAATTATCGATTCTTCATAGTATTATATTTCATAAAATGAACCTAGAGAAAACAAGCTGTAGATAATTTAATTATTAAAGACATTTAACAATTTTAATAAAGTTTATAGTTTTTAAGATAAATAATAAATAATGATTTGGGACATAGGGAGGCCGATGAAGCGTATAAGTTAGAGAGGGACGGCGATACTTAAAGGTAAAGGACGCATACTTGTAGGCGCGCGTAATAAACAATTAAAAAACCGGTAGAAACAATGAAATTTTTGAAATCCTAAATAAGAATATTATTAACAATTGTATAAAATAATTTTTATACATTATTCTTGTTTTTTATATATTTTCATGGATCAAAAGTAACCAAATTTGAGATTTTTCGAACCTTTAAAAATTCATTTCTCCAAAAATATTAAATTTACTCTGAAAAGTCATGGAACTTTTTTATTTGTATTTTAATAAAGAATGTTAAAAAATCGTCCGGTTGAAAAATAACAATTGCTTGCAATTGTTAATACAATTTTGGCTTAATCTTCAGTAGGGCAATTTAAAGAGATACGTATGAAAAAATTTAGGGTGGAATAGTTTTCGGTACCCAAACGCCGATTCCTCGTGGGCTTATATACCAATCCTCGTGCAACTAATATATAGGTACCATATTATAAATTCTTTAATGGACGCAACAACATCGTTTAGTAAAAGATCTGTTTCTGATTTAACAGCTAGAAAATGTTTAGACCTAATTAACCTTACATCTTAAATTTTGTACCTACAAAAAGGTACCAAGTCGATTGTTTGTCTATAACCTTCTTACAAATATTTTATTAATGTAAAAATTAAAGTCGCAAAAACAACAGCAGGCGAACTCTGTAATTCAATAGAAATAGAAATAGACAAGAAATAGGTTAAGAAAGATTTTCTTTCTATCACTTATTGGTACTCTATATCATTTTCCCTAAGTGGCTCGGTAAAGTTCGGTAACGTAAATATAGTAAATTATTCAACATGAAAACATAGGTTGCTTTGTGGAAAAATGTACAACTTATGGATAGGTGCACCCGGTGCACCATTTTCGTGGGGTTATATTAGTGCTTAGCTAGTTTTTTCTTAAAAAAATTGAAAAAACAATATTTTTGTCAAAAGTTACTATTCATTAAACATGGGTAAGTGTTTTGTTTAAGAAAATACGGCATGATTAATTTAAAATATTGATGGTAAATGAGAAATGAATCCCTCGATTTGCTTGCCGCTAGTTTTCTATCAAAATAGAGCCAAACATTGTACTTTCATAATTACATATAATTTTTGCATCTTTCTACAATTTCGACCCAATTATTTTAAAAGAAAGGTATTTCATTTTATTTTTAGATGGTAGAGAAAGAGATTTCAAAACAAATGCTGAACAAGGAAGGCTTACTCAGTATTTAGAAGAACACCCCATTCTTCTAAAAAATAAATTCATGCATTCAGAGGGAGATAATCTCAAGGCAAATTTGGACCGATCTTTGTCAACATCTGAATTCAATGGGCTATGGAGCAAGAAGTATAAAGAAGTGGCAAAATGTAACTATTTAATAATATTCATATTATTTTGTTGGGTGCTGGTAAAGAAAACCACCCACGAAATTCGTTATGTTATGATTATACATTCAAAAGTTCATTATTTTTAAAACTCTGAGCAAAAAAAAATTGCGGATGCTTCATGTCTTTTATTTAAATTTAAAAAAACAGTACATAAAATATAAACTAGGACTTTGTTGAACTTTAACATCTTTTTTAAACCCCACTCGTGTGATATAATTTTTTCTTTCACTTTTTTTACTCCATGAGAAAACACATAAAATGTCGAATAATGGCCAATTTTTATAATTTTAATTGCGATTCTCTTGGTAAAAACTACTTTTGTTGCAATTTTTTTGTTTCAAATAATATTATTCAAAGTATATTGTACATTGCAACTTTAAAAATTGTCCAATTCCATGGGTGGTTTCCTTTACCAGACCCCTTTTGTTGCATAAACATGATAAAAATAACTATTTTCAAAGCTTTCTCTCCTCCATTTAGAATACTTATTCTTACAAAATAAACTTTTTGAGCTAAAATAGATAACTATGAGTAGTAATTAGGCATATTTTTGGTATTTAGGCCATTGGTAGGTGGAAGTCTAAAACCTAACCTAACCTATTTAATTTCAGGCTTTTACCTCTAAGACACCATTAGAAGAGAACAAAATCTGAGCACATCAAAGTCTACAGAATACTCCATTGATGATGGTTAGAGTAAAGTTATCCATAAAAGGCCAGCCATAAAATCTTCTCGATGGTGCAGATTGTGCCGCCCGGCCTACTACCTAATTCCAGGCCAGTTTTTTAAACAAATTAGAATAAAAATATATTTTTATAGAAAAATTAATATTTATAGAGGGTGTCCCTAAAAGGTGTGTACAATGTAAATTTTGTCAAAAAAATATGTTAATTTTAGACATAAAATACTTAAAGATGTTGTTTAAAAAAAAAATAAACGCAAAGAAAAAAACAATATTAAATAAAATTGTTTAAAAATAAACTACTTAAAAAATTTGTCGTTTTAAAGTTTCCTTTCCGCTAAAAAGCCTTGCAAAATTGATAAAAAAAAATCATATAAAAATGAGTTTTTTTAAGTTTGACAGCTAAGACCTTCTTCTGTTACATCAAAAAAATATGGAAATGTTCTTTTAAACCTAAAGAACGAAATGGCGTCTACTGTAAGTGCTGGCAAGCCTCGCAAAATTGAGAAAAAAATAAATCATATAAAAAATGACGTTTTTAAGTTTGACACTAAGACCTTCTTGTGTTGCTTCCAAAAAAATGAAATGTTCTTTAAGACCTAAAACTAATCCACTGTGAGTGCTGGCAGCTCGCAATTGAGAAAAATAATCTATAAAATGACGTTTTAAGTTTGAGCTAGACCTCTGGCTATCCAAAATTAGAAATGTTCTTTTAAACCTAAAGAACTAAATGGCGTCTACTGTGAGTGCTGGCAAGCCTCGCAAAATTGAGAAAAAATAAAACATTTAAAAAATGACGTTTTTTAAGTTTGACAGCTAAGACCTTCTTGTGTTGCTTCCAAAAAAATATGGAAATGTTCTCTTAAGCCTAGAGAACTAAATGGCGTCTACTGTGAGTGCTGGCAAGCCTCGCAAAATTGAGAAAAAAAATAAAACATATAAAAAATGACGTTTTTTTTGTTTGACAGCTAAGACCTTCTTGTGTTGCTTCCAAAAAAATATAGAAATGTTCTTTTAAACCCAAAGAACTAAATGGCGTCTACTGTAAGTGCTGGCAAGCCTCGCAAAATTGAAAAAAAAATAAAACAATTATTACAACATGACGTTTTTTGAAGGTTTGACAGCTAAGACCTTCTTGTGTTGCTTCCAAAAATATAGAAATGTTCTTTTAAACCTAAAGAACTAAATGGCGTTACTGTGAGTGCTGGCAAGCCTCGCAAAATTGAGAAAAAAATAAATCATATAAAAAATGACGTTTTTTTAAAGTTTGACAGCTAAGACCTTCTTGTGTTGCTTCCAAAAAAATATAGAAATGTTCTTTTAAACCTAAAGAACTAAATGGCGTTTACTGTGAGTGCTGGCAAGCCTCGCAATATTGAGAAAAAAAATAAATCCTATTAAAAATGACGTTTTATTAAAGTTTGACAGCTAAGACTTTCTTGTGTTGCTTCCAAAAAAATATAGAAATGTTCTCCTAAGCCTAAAGAACTAAATGGCGTTTACTGTGAGTGCTGGCAAGCCTCGCAAAATTGAGAAAAAACATAAATCATATAAAAAATGACGTTTTTTTAAGTTTGACAGCTAAGACCTTCTTGTGTTGCTTCCAAAAAAATATAGAAATGTTTTCTTAAGCCTAGAGAACTAAATGGCGTCTACTGTTAGTGCTGGCAAGCCTCGCAAAATTGAGAAAAAAATAAATCATATAAAAAATAATGTGTTTTTACGGTTTGACAGCTAAGACCTTCTTGTGTTGCTTCCAAAAAATATGAAATGTTTTTTAAGCCTAGAGAACTAAATGGCGTCACGGTTAGCTGCCTGCAAAATTTAAAAAAAAAATAACATTTACAAAATGACGTTTTTTTTAAAGTTTGACAGCTAAGACTTAAGCCATTTAGTTCTCTAGGCTTTTAAAAGAACATTTCTATATTTTTTGAGCAACACAAGAAGGTCTTAGCTGTCAAACTTTAAAAATGTCATTTTTAAATGTTTTTTTTTTTTCTCAATTTTGAGGCTTCAGCACTACAGTAGACGCCATTTAGTTTTGAGCTTAAGAGAACATTTCTATATTTTTTTGGAAGCAACACAGAAGGTCTAGCTGTCAAACTTAAAAAAACGTCATTTTTTATATGTTTATTTTTTTCTCAATTTTGTGCTTAGGGCTTCCAGGGCAAACTCAGCAGTAAACGCATTTAGTTCTTTTAGGTTTAAAAGAAACATTTCTTTATTTTTTTGAAGCAACACAAGATGCTTATTCAAACCGAAAAAAAATCATTTTATATTTCTTTTTTTCTCAATTTTGCGAGGCTTGCCCCTTCAGTAGACGCCATTTCTTCTTTAGGTTTAAAGAACATTTCCATATTTTTGGATGTAACACAAGAAGGTCTTATTTAAAAATTTTAAAAAAAAATCATTTTTATATGATTTTTTTCTCAATTTTGAACTTTGGAAGGAAACTTTAAAACGACAAATTTTTCAAGTAGTTTATTTTTTAAACAATTTTTTAAATATTTTTCTTCTTTGCGTTTATTTTATTTTAAAACAACATCTTTAAGTATTTTATGTCTAAAATTAACATATTTTTTTTACAAAATTTACATTGTACACACCTTTAGGGACACCCTCTATAAATATTAATTTTTCTATAAAAATATATTTTTATTCTAATTTGTTTAAAAAAATGGCCTGGAATTAGGTAGTAGGCCGAGCGGCACAATCTGCACCATCGAGAAGATTTTATGGCGGCCTTTTTTGGATAACTTTACTCTAACAGGGTACTTTACAGTTTTAGTTTTAGAAAACGCAAACACGAAGGATATTTAATCAAATCTTTTTATTTGACCAGCCTACGTTTTAAAAAATATGTTTCACTTTGTTAGTGCCTTTTTGCGTATAAGTAAATTTTTACTCTAGATGTGTAACAGAAAGTATTTTCAGGAAAGGCGTGATAAATTCGCTAACTTAATACGTTTAGTGACTTTCAAAGCCATTTTCATTCCTAATTTTTATTTTAAAGCTGTACCATCTATATGTTGTGACATTAAATGGTTAACAAAATGCAATTTACGACCATACTTAATTAAACATTCTGTTTTTACCAACACCACAATAGGGATCCAAAATTTTTAAAATAACAAAAATTTTAAAAACCTTTTTGAAATAAACAAATAGAAAAAATTTAAAACCCTTAAAAAAACCTCTTAAACTAAGTTATAATGGATGTTTAGAATATGTTTTCAACCAAGAAAAAACGTAACGAGGCCTTTAAGTTTCGAAATCAAAACGCTGAATTTTTAACGAAACTACGTTTTTGTTAGGTTGAAGGAAATATAACAAACTATTTGGTTCAAGGCGCTGTTATTGTTTCAAAATGATTAACGTAACAAAGGAACAAGAAAACATAAATGTAACGTAATTAGGATGCTTTTTTTCTTAGTGGGGTCACCGCGTTGCAGATTACTCGGCCAATGAAAATATTTAAAACTTTTCTCAATTAAATGTTTTTTTTCCCTGATAACTTTTAAAACCTCAGTACATATCATACGTTTAGTATACACAGTATTTCAACAAAATCTTATACATTGTGTTCTAACAGAAAACTTACCCACACTGTAAATAGTTTTAAGACTAAAATTTAATACAAAAATATATTATATAAAAAATAATATGTCAGTCATCCACAAAATAGAAAAATAATTTCCACAAACAATTTACCACTTTTTAAGTGCGGGAAAAGGTTTAAAAATATTTTAAAGAATTTATCGAGGAATTTATAAACAAAAAAGTTCGCGTATTCGACAAATGATTAACTTTATTGCCTGTAATGGATATTTAATGAAAAAAAAATAAAACAGACTGTTTTTTAAAGTAGAGAGGTCGATAATAAAACAGAATTTTTTTGATGGTTTAAAAAAAACCCCCTAAACACATTTTTATTTAATAAAAAAGTTATTTAATTATATTTTACAGATATAAACTGCGAGGGTTGCCAGCACTCACAGTAGACGCAATTTAGTTCTTTAGGTTTAAAAGAACATTTCTTTATTTTTTGGAAGCAACACAAGAAGGTCTTAGCTGTCAAACCGTAAAAAACATCATTTTTTATATTTCTTTCTTTTCTCAATTTTGGGGGCTTGCCAGCACTTACAGTAACGCCATTTCGTTCTTTAGGTTTAAAAGAAC
>JAHBCN010019659.1:0-15700 GCA_019359885.1 Listronotus oregonensis
TATTCTATAACATCTTGAATTGAACGTCAATATCGGGTTTTTTCTCCAACTTGCTGTAATAAACCTGCAACCCCAATTTTTCCCCCCTCGCATAATCACTAAGGGGAAAAAAATTTTTTGATTTGAAAAGCAAGCACAACTTGTCCAGTTTAATCCCCCCCAAAACCCGTTTGTTCGCTGTCGCGCAAAAAGTCTACCATTGTTCATTCGTTACATATGAGCTGCCTTTGAAAACAAAGAATCATTCAATCTTGTTTTCGAAATTTTTTGAATCATATTATATTCTTCTTTTGGCCAGAAAAATTTTTGTCCTTCTAATCTGTTTTTAGATTAAATTAGAATATTGCCCTTATGTCGGGGAAATTTGGGGTTTCCTACAAATCTTAGCATTCTTGATTCCTTTTAAAAAGAAGAGCTGTTCGTCTTATTATTGCAGAAATGTTGTGAGGGATCTCTTGCTTTTTTGTAGGTTTTTTTAAGACTGCCCGAATTGGCCAGTAAATTCCTCCTCTGGCAGCCCCAAAGAGAAACCAAGTGCCTGTTTTATGCACCCTTTTTTACAGTCCAACTTGAGAGGCCCCGGACATTACACTTTGTTCTTTTTCATCCCTAGAGTGTCCAGACTATGAAACCTGCTCCCCGCAAGAGTTTTTCTTTTTCCTTCAAATCTTCAAATATTTCATTCCTGTGTAAATAAACTCCTCTTACCACACCTAAGGGACTCATGATACGTAAGAACTTACTCAAGGTATTTTGTCTGTTATAATAAAGGATTTAAAAGACAAATCCTAGAAATGTTAAACTACAAATGTGTGAAAAATTCGTAAAATTTTATTAAATTTTTTGAGGGTCCAAAAACAGTTTAAAAAAATGGAAGAAAAGGAAACTTTAATAATTTTTTGGACTGAAAATAAATTTGCTTGCAAAATGATATTGAAATACAATAATAATTATTGGGTGATTACCTTTGTTGTCATTTATACAAATGATCGAGATGTTTGCACGCATCTTTAGATGGCTACTACTTGTTATTTTACCACCACACTAAAAAAAGGGAATATCTTATTGTAAACGCGTTTGTCTTTTTTTGAGAGCATGTTGATTTTCATATGGGAAAAAGAATATTTTCCAAATGAAGAAACCAATTTCTTTATTTCCATGTACGTAACCCAAAAAAATTTTTTTGCTTAAAAAGATATTCAGGATTTTAGATAAAACACCTTATTACATTTTTTAAAAAAAATAATCTTTTAATCAGAATCTTTTATACCATTATTTGAAAATACTGATGCTCTCAAAATGACAGACTTGTTTCTCGTTTTAAAATGTGTTGATTTTTACTTAAAAACCTTGATATTTTTAATTATAAAATTACTGCATAATACAAGGGTTTAAGTTTCTCAATTTAAGAACTTTGCATCATAAACTGAAGAAATTATTCTTTTTTAAACATATTCAGGGGCGTGTTTTAATACCTTTTTTGTTTACTTCATGTAATTTAGGATCTCAGTTTTAAATCCCTATTTTCTTCTATTGTGATACTATTTAAATTCATTTGAAAAAAATTTTTTTTTTTTGACACCTCCAATATTTTGTTTCATGAGTCTGAATGTTTAAAATATCTGTGTGTTTTAAAAGAAAAGTAAATATTTCAAGGGGTAAATAAAAAAAAAAACATATAAATGTGGGCCCAAAATGCCAAAATATGGGAAAAAATTAGTCTTGGCAAACCTCTTGGCATGTTTTCGTTAAATCTAACAGGTTTATGTAAAATTGGCCAATTTTGTAATATAAATAAAGGATTATTTTGTATTTAAACTTTCAACACGCTGGAAAAAAATGCATTTCCGTACCAGCATTTATATGTTTTTTTCTAACCGTCCAAGATCCCCTATTAGAATATTTGCTTTTTCTTCCAAAAACCCTTTTATTTAAACATCCATACTCATGAAACAAAATATGAAAAATGTTAATCGGACAATGCCGTTGTATTTCAAAAACTAAATTTTTTTTTAGACCCAATTGTGATTTGGGGAAAAATTCATAGTTACTTTTTAAATTCTGTAACTACACTGAAAACGTAGCAGGTACCTATGAGTAAAAAAAAAAACTTTCTAATTCTTCTATTTAGCAGAAAAAAAAAACAATATTAAAATGTCTAAATAATACAAACTCAAGTTATCCCTAATCTTTGGAAACTTAACACAGAAACATTTCTTAGTTTTAAATATAAAATATCTCAATAAGCGGCAAACAGTTCTTTAGGTAAAATGTAATATGGGCCGGTTGTAGAAGGTTGGCTTAAACTTCCAACTTAAAGTTAACTGGTGGTTGCCCTTCTTTTAAATGGCATCTCCATGATTACCAAAAAAGAAAAGTAAAACAGACTGTATGTACCAACAACCAAAATTTAATAATTTTATCACTTTCAAAATTTGTTTTGTATTTTAAAATCGGGCAGAAATGCAGGCTTTAAAAAATGAGAAAAACTCATGCCTGCCCAACTATAATTTCCTAACCAATTTGTGTCTTTAAAAGTTCTTTTCGCCTTAGGAATATGTGCTAGCGTTTTGTAAAGACCTTTCACAGACACCCCGTAAAAAAATATTCTAAAAATGTTAAAAAAATTTCTATATTTAACATAATTTTCCAAATTCTTTTGAAGCCCAATATCTTTTGAAAACTCATTGAATTTTTAAATTTACCTTGGTGCTAATCTAGTTTATCTAATAACGTCGGCGTCGTTGTGGTTCATGCCAATCATGCCTACCTATTGATAATGGCGGACAGTACAAAAATTATTCAAACGTTTTGGTAGATTTTATAAATTTGGGGGGAGTAGAAGTTTTTTTAGTTTTAATTCATACATTAAGTAGGTATAGTCCCAAAGAAAAGAGGTATAAATAATATTATAATAATGAAAAATACTTACCAGCATTAAATTGATTTAGTTTTTTAAAATTTTCACACACAAGGTCGTATCGATAATACTAGTAAACTAACCACAACTAACGAACTAACCACTAACGCGAAAGAAGACACAAACGTCACAGCATTACCGCAGCGGCTAACTATGTCTATCTTTTTCATTTCACAAAACTAGTACAGATTTTTTGCACTTATTTCTGGTATTGACATGGTATATTACTAAAATCAAGAAGTTCTTGGAATGAGATCTTGAAATTTTAAAAGAGATAAAGGCGGTTTAACTGAAAGAATTCGTTGCTAAAATAGTGAAACTTATATTACAAAACAAAGTTTTATATTCTCAATTTTAAGAAATTGATTAATTATTTTCATATCTTATTATTTTTAAACCAAGATAACTTTGAATTTAAATTGTGACTTTATATGATTTTAATTTACTTGACTCATTTTTTCGCAATGAGAAATGGTATTTTCACTTTGAAATAAATGGTATTAAAATGAATAAATCGATAAGGAAATTTATGTTTTTTTTAAAACTTTTCAAATCTTTATAACAAAAACATGTTTTTTAAAATAACAGCACAGGTTTCTAAACAAAATATATTTTTTAAAAACCCTCTATGTTCTTATTTTGAAAAATCTTTTTTTTTTGCAATAATTCCCCTTTCCTCATATTTAAAAAAAGTATTAAAAAAAAAAACCAAACTGCTTTTAAACTTTATTTGCCCATAGAAATCTATCAGCTTTTATCAAATTTAAAATAAATGTTAATATTGCAGAGGTAAATATTATTTATAAAAAAATATCCTATAAAGTAGGTATGCATAATTCAATCTAATATTTGGACGGGTTTTTATAAAGCACTCGAATTCAAAAAAACAAATGAAAATTCTTAAGTTTACCTTAAATTATTTTTACAGACACCTTTAGAAATAAATGTATTTCATAAAAGTAATTGCACACAGTATTTTTTTAAGAAAATATATCTAAAAATTTTTTTTAAAATATATGTATAAACTCCATCAACTCCAAAAAACACACAATTAACAAAACAAAATACTGTGGATAGATAGCATGCTTGCCAAATGAAAATGAGGGGTTTCCCCGGAAGTTCTTTGGAATTTATTTTTTCTGTCAGCGATAAGTAGTATTCCGGCGATTAAGAATAAGATGGACGCTATTACGGAGAAGAGTGCAGAGATCCTAAAAATTGAAACAAAATTATAATACTACTAATTATAAATTTTATTGTATTGTTGGATAAGTATAAAAATAAAAAATTTGGGGCTCTTTAAAAAGGAAAAAAAAATTTTAAGTATGTGACGCTTCCCACACGTGTCTGTAAAATAGTCCATATAAAAAAACAAAATCGGCCGCCAGTTTAAAAAAAATTTTTAATAACTTTTTTTTTTTATTTTTTTTTATTAAAAAGCACAGAATTTTCAGTCTTTTACGGATGTAACTATAATATTCTTTTTCATTAGGCATTATTTTTCATTTGAGGACTGAAGAAAAATTGTATCCAAAGAAATATTGGTAATTGTCTCGAAAAATGCGGCAACGCCAAATGTGACCAGTTTTGGTATACGAAAATTTTTTTTGGGGCGCTATAAGAGTATGTCTATTTTAGTCGGAAACGTTTCGTTTTCGATATATCCATCATCAGACGAAAGTCAAATAACCCCCCTTTCCCCTATATTCCCCCCCTTCTTGTACATAATTATCGATCTTAACACAAGTTGGACACAATATTTTATAAACTACTTTTAAAAACTTGTGTTTAATGTATTTTACACCTTTTTTTATAGTTGTCAAAAGTTTCATTTTTAAACGCCGTATGTTTATGAAAAAAACTTTAGTGTTGCATGGCTGCTGCGTTCGAAAATAAAAGGGTTTTCAATTAAACGGAAAAAAAAAGGGATAAAATAAATATAAAAACAAGCTTTTAAAGGTGTTTATAAAATATTGTGTGTCCAAGTCTAAAAAACAAGAATTGTATTCAAAAAAAAGGAAAAATATGAAAAAGAGGACTTTGAATTTGTAATGCCGAAGTTTAGTTTTTTAAACAAATAATTGGTTTTATCTTTAAATTTGATCCTAAATGTGCCCTAAAAATTTTTGGTTTATAAATTTTTAGGATAAAATATAGTTTATCACATTTAAAAATGTTTTAGTAATAAAACCCCTGCACTTAAATGTTTCTTAGATAATTTTCTAGAAAGTTGCCTCCCTCCGATTTTGACCAAATTTATACGGGGGGTTTTGTGGGCGCTGATCAAAATCTAAAAAAAAAATTGGCAACGTTTTGTTTTCACAAAATTATCATTAAATTTGAAAATCAAACTAACCACATTTTACTATTTTTCCCCCTTTTTTTTGCACCCAATTCAGGGTTTTTACACTAAATTGGACATAATATTTTATAAACACCTTTTTAAAAAAACCCTTTTTTTGTTTATTTTACCTTTTTCCATTAAAATTTCAAGCTTCCTTCCAAACGAGGCGGCCATGTTTGCTGAATAATTCTCTAGGGTATACATGGTTGCGGCGTTTGAAAGAAAGGTTGCAATTTAAAAGATGAAAAGGTACAAAATAAATATAAAAACGGGTTTTTAAGGTAAAGTCAATTTGGTGTAAAAAAAAAGGGAAAAAAAAAGTGTAAATGAGGTTAGTTTGATTTTCAACTTTGATGATGAATATCTCGAAAACGACACGTTGCCGATTTTCGTGATCAGCGCCCCACAAAATCCCCGTATTCCAAATTTGGTCAATATCAGAGTAAAGGCAACTTTCTAGACAATAACCGTTTCTTATATTAAACCTATCTTCCAAATGTGAGCAGCTATTTTGTGGATATTCCTTAAGAAACACCTAGCAGGCACATCACTGGCAGCTTGTAAATCAAACCTGTGGATCATTACTCTTATGAAGAAAAAAAAAAGTCTTAGAAATAATATTTAAACTATAAGTAGAAATTTCAAATATATGTTTTTAGGCTTATATACAGATAATTTAAAATAGCGTAAAAAATATGTGACACTTTTGACGGCTATTAATTCATTTATAGCCTTACTTAAGAAGGAAAAATCCTATTGTTAAGCGGGCTCCTATTGATGAACTTATGTTTTTCTCAACCTCAAATAACCCGAGTTTTTTTACAGACGTTAAGGGAAAAGTGTTAGAGATTAAAGTTTTTTTACCGGATGCCCAAATAAGTAAGGACGGGCTATATCTCAGAAAATGTTTATCGCACAGCGTTGGGAAAAATACTTTTGAAAAAAGTGGAAAGGTCAAGAGAAATAGCGGGAAATTTTTTTTAAGTTTCAGAAAGGGCCCCTGGGGCAACTGCAATCTTGAATCTAAAAAAAGTGATTTTCTGTAAATTTTGCTATATTAACCTAACAAAAAATCCTGATTTTAAAGTCAAGGATAATCTAACCCTTTTTCTTTTGTTTTTTTTATATCTCTAAAAATAAAGTAGTGGGGGGTATTCAAAGGTTTCCGTAAAACCCACCCTGTATCTTCGAAATGGCTGAGCCGATTTTAACAAACTAACCACTACTAACCACAAACTTGGGCTAGTTGAAAAGAGCTTTTCCTGTGATATAAATCTTAAAATATTTGAAGTTTTGTTTTTTATGTCCCTCTAAGGGTTTTTTTCGACTTTCCCAAAAAAGGGTTTAAATTTTCTCAAAAAAATAAAATGCATAAGTATAATTTTTTCTTTATAAAAAGTAGCTAAATAATGCCTGTTCCTTACCTAAAATTTAGACAAAAAAAAATCTCGTCAATATCTCAAAAACTATAAAAGCTACAAGAAATTTTATAAAAACAATAATTTTGTATTTTTACAAAACCTCTTATTTAGGTTAAATATTATTTTCATCTAAAGGCAGTAATTTATAAGTTAAAATCAAAAAAGCGAATTTTAGGGGTATACCTTGAAAAAATAGTGAAAATTCTATTATTTGATTATAACTCGTAAAGTATTGCATTAAGACGAAAAGTTTATTATATAACCTAAATTAAAAGTTTTGTAAATATACATAATTTATGTTTTATAATATTTCTTGTAGCATATTTTAAATATTAACGTATAAAATTTTTCTTTGGAAAAAGGAAAAAGATATCGAGATAGGGTTTTTCCGAGCTTGTTTGGCATTATTAAGCTATTTTTCAAAAAAAAAAAATTATACCAATACAATTTTTGTTGAAAAATTAGCTAACCATTTTGTCGGAATATCAAAAAAAACCCTTAGGGCAAAATGGAAAACTAAAAATTTTTTAATTAAAAAACATTTTAGCCCAAAAAAAAGCTTTTCAACTAGCTTAAGCTTGTTAAAATCGGCTTACCGTTTTAGAACAGAGTTTTTTTTTAGGAAACCTTTAAACCCCCCCACCACTTTATTTTTAGAGACACACAAAAATTGTTAAACAAAAAATTTTTAAATTACCCTCGTTTTAAAAAATCAGGTTTTTTTTTCTGGGTTAAAAAGCAAATTCACAAAAACATCTTTTTTTAAATTGAAATTCAGTTACCCCCCTTTAAAAAGGTCTTTTAAAAAAGTTCAAAATAATCTAGGTATTTTTTTTTTAAAAAAATTTTTTCAAGGGGGAAAAAAAGGCCAGTGTCCTTTTTTTTTTGGACCCCCGGTCCTCCCTAATGGCACTACCGCGTTCTCTTAAAAAACCGCAAATGCAATATCTACATATTTCGGTACAGGGTTATTAAAGAAACTGGTTAAAATGGGTAAAATATCTCCCCCTATACCTAGTCAGGCTTTTTTGCTAAGTAAGCTTTTAAAATAATATAAAAAATTTTATAAGTTAACTTAAAAATTTAAAAAAAAATTACCTACCAAAAAGGTTTTTTTCCCTTCGGGATGCCCAACTATAAAAACAGATTTATAAGCATATATCCATTAAATGCCAAAAAAATTAACCTACTTTTTTAAGTGATGTTTTCTTTTTTTTTAAAAATTAAAAAAAACAAAAAAAAAAGTTTTTAAAAAAAAATCTTTTAAAAAAAAAAATTTTTTTTTTTTTTTTTAAAAAAAAAATTTTTTTTTTTTTAAATTTAAAATTTTTTTAAAATTTTTAAATTAAAAAAAAAATTTTTTTAAACCTTTTTTCCTTTTTTTGGAAAAAAACATCATTGTTTCCATTAATTAGTAAAAAAAATTTTAATTTTTTTTTAATTTAAATTTTAAAAATATTAAAATTTAAAAAAATTTTAAATTTTTTTAAAAAAAAATTTAAAAACTTTATTTAAAAAAATTTTTTTTAAATTTAAAATTTCTTTTTTATTTTTTTTACTCTTAAATTTTAAAAAAAAATTTTTTTCCCAAAAAAAACCCAAAAAATTTTGAAAAAGAAATTTAAAAAAAAAAAAAAAACAAAATTTTTTTTTTAAAAAAAAGGGGTTTTTAAAAAAAAAAAAAAAATTTTTAAATTTTTTTTAAAAACCTTTTCCCCCAAAAAGGGGTTTTAAAATTTTTTGGGGAAAGGTTTTTTTTAAAATAAAAACTTTTTATTTTTTTTTTTTTAAAAAAAAGGGAAAAAAAAATTAAAAAAAAAAAATTTTTTTTAAAAAACCTGGAACCCTTTTAAAAAAATTTTTTAAAAATTTTTAAAATTAAAAAAAATTTTTTAAAATTTTATTTTTAAAATTTAAAAAAAATTTTTTCTAAAAATTTAAAAAAAAGGTTTTTTTAAAAACCAAAATTTTAAAATTTTGGGGCCCAAATTTTTAAAAAATTTTTGGGATTTTAACCACCCCTTTTTTTAAAATTTTTTTTAAAAGGGTTGATTAAAAAAATTAAAAAAATTTGTTTTTAAAAATTTTTCCCATATTCATTTTGCTTTTTTTAAAAATTTTTTAAAATTTTTTTTTTTTAAATTTTAAAAATTTTTTTTAAATTTTTTTAAAATTTTAAAAAAAAAAAAAGGTTTTATTTTTATCAAGTATCCCCTTTTTTTTTTTTTTTTTTTTTCTTTTTCTTAAATAAAGATTTTAAAATTTTAAATTTTTTAAAAAAAAGGGGGAAATTTTAAAAAAAAAAATTTTTTAAAAAAATTTTTTTTATTTAAAAAATTTTAAAAAAAAAAAATTTTTTTTTTTTTTTTAAAAAAATTTTAATCCCCCGGGAAAATTTTTAAAAATTTTTAATTAAAAAAAATAAAAATTTTTTTATTTTTTTTTTTAAATTTTTTTAAAAAAAAATTTTTTTTTTTAAAAATTTTTTTAAAATTTTTTTTTATTTTAAAATTTTAAAATTTTTAATTTTTTAATTTTATATATATAAAATAAATTTAATTTTTAAATTTTTTTAAAAAAATTAATTTAATATTTTTTTTAAATGGGGTAAGATTTTTTTCTTTTTAATTAAAAATTTATTAAAAAAAGGGGGGTTTTTTTTTTTAAAAAATTGTATTTTAACCCCAAAATGAAAAAAAAAATTTTAGTTAAAAATTTTTTTCTTAAAAAACCAAAAATTATAAAATTTTAATCATTTCCCTTTTTTTTTAAAAAAAATTTATTTTTTAAAATTTTTTTTACCCTTTTGTAAAAAATAAAAACTTTTGCTTAAAAAAAAATGAAAAACCTTTTGACAAAATAAGAATTGCCCCCGAACGTTTTTTTATTAAAACCCCCGGGGAAGAAATTAAAAAATTTTTTTACCTTAATTTTTTAATGGAACACTTTAATTAAAAAAAAAATTGGCAAAAAATTTTTTTTTATTTTTAATTTTTTTTTAAAATTTTTAGGAAAAAAAAATTTATATTTTTGCTAAAAAACTTATTTTAATTTAAAATTTTTTAAAATAAAAAAAAATTAAATTTTTAAAAAAAAAAAAAATTCCCTTTGGATAATTTTTTTTTAAAACTGTAACTTTAAATTTATTTAAAAAAAAGTATACCACTGGAGGCTCAGTAAAAATCCAAACAAAAATTCAAATAACAATTTGGTCTTATTTCTAACACTTCCCACGATTTGGGCGTATATAAAAATTAACTAGTTTTTGAACTAAGGTATAAGTAATCAAAATTCATGTCTTTTTAATAATTTTAAAGTTATCTAAATAAAGCACCGAAGAACAGCGTCATCCACAATAATAAAAAAACTGTACATACCAATTCAATTATTTTTAAAATTAGTTGCCACTCCTCTTTAATTCTTTTACTTAGCGATTTTTTTATTTCTTCTTTAACGTCATCAACTTCTTTTTCGCTAACTTTCTCATCTTTATCCTCTTTATCGTCTTTATTTTCATTATCTTTTTCTTTCTTTTCTTCCATTTTTTTTACTTCCGCGGACATCGTCACTTTTTTAGGCACGTCGTAAAATGATTCTCTGCTCGCCACTTTGAATCTATTTTTAATTAACTACAAAAATTATCATTAAAAAGTAGTTAAGAATATTAGAAAGTAAAATATACATGGGCAAATAAAAAATTAAAGTAATACTTAGCATTCCACTTATAAAGATTAACCAGAAAATGGTGAAGTTTGCTTTTTTTAATTATGTATGGGCCCTAAAGTTATGTTTATGTAGAATCGTTTTTTTTTGTGTTTTTGGAAAGAGTGGATTTATTTTAATTTCTGCTTAGTTTGGCTGCTTTGGGCGCAAAATAATATTGTTACTTTTTTTTTAAGACTGCTTTAACTCCATCTATACTACTTGTACCAAATTAAACTAACTTTTTAAAACAAATTGTGATTTATTTTAACCTAGTTTATACATGTATAAAATCATCCAGCGAGGACTGAACTCTTATATTAAAAAAAAGTGAAATGTCCATCTCGTGTATTTTTTCTGTTAAATCTAAAACTACTCCTAAATGGACATTTTGTTTTCAGTGGCATATCTTATATTATTATGTTGGTTCATTTTTAAAATCGTCTGTTTTTGTCTAATACGTTTCAATAAAAGGGTATATATTATTAAAAAATCTGTCAAGTTAGTTGCCTCAAACCAAAATACATCCCGAAAAAAAAAATATGATTTCCACATTTTAATAATTTAAATGGCGATTAATGATCTTAACCCTTAACTTGCTCGCTAAGCTCGCACCCTAAATGGCCTTGATCAGTATTATCCTTATTAATACCGTTGTTTATTAAATATATATTTCGTACTAATTTTTAGTAACAAGAGAATTATTTGATTTTTTTATCTTGGGGCATTCCACGAAAGCTGCAGGCCAAGGTACTAAAAAAGTTGGAAAAGAAAGGCCAACCAAGGCCTCAAAAGAAGAAGTGAGAAGGGGCGACATACACAAACTCAAATTACACCTAAAGCTGACGGAGATCAGTGTCAGCAAGGGTGGTGGAAACTCGGAGGCAGATGGATCCAAGTAAGGAATCCCATCACCTTGACGGTCACACATACATTTACATTCAGGGAGAGGGGCTTGCGGTGATGGCATCTTGGCATCATCGTACATTTAATTCTCACAGAACGTACAACACTGCTAAGCGTCCTCTGCCATACAGAGTAGAGACCTGACAGTGCAGTATATCCCTTATCCAAGAACCTTGGTTTATCCGGGGGAAAGTCAAGGGATTAAACACTAAACGCGACAGGCTTGTCTACCACGCTAAATGGCAGCTAACACCTAATTTTTTAGGAAAAATTCAAACAATAAAGATACTGTGACATATGGTTTTATATATGGGCGAGGACACCATGGAGGCTAAGGTGGGAAGGGGCTGCCCAGAAGAAGGTGTTCTATCACCATTATACTGGGCGATCCTAGTCGATGACCTTCTGGCAAAATTGGCCAAAGAGAGGTTCCACTGCCTCGGCTAGCAAACATTGTCTCGTAGTTAGAAGAAGATTTGGGACGTTGCTTCAGAAAGAACCAAAACCACTGAACATCGTAGAAAAATTTGTGCGGGAGGCCTGTCGGTTAACCCCAAAAAAGCCGTTATCGTTCCCTTCAAAAAAAAAAAGAGCTTTAAGGGCACTCAGATGTCCAAAACTCAATGGGTAAACCCCCTTCTAAAAAGAGGTCAAGTATCTAGGAGTCATTTTTGACAAAAGATGAACTGGGGACCACACCTTAAAAAGTTGTTCAGAAGGCAAAAATCGCCCTCGGGAGATTCGCAGGCTTTGTGGAAAAAGCTGGGGACTTAACCCAAAGTAAACCTGTGGTTGAAAAAATGGTAATAAGACCATGATAACCTCGGCTCAGTTGCCGGGGGGGAAAAAATCACGCAGCCTAGCAACCAGACAACTTCAAAGTGTGCAAAGGCTAGCATCGTATGCATCAGGGAGCTATGAGAACAACCCCAACCGCAGCCCGGGAAAGAGCTGCAAAACCCCTGACCCCACTTTTCATACAGGGAGAAGAAAGACGGTACTCTATAGACTCAAACGGGTCAAAGTCATCAAAGGGAACTCAAAATTTAAATAAAAGACCGGAAAGTAGGTAGAAGGAAGCCGTGTGGTTCTGCCAGGAGGCTGAAAAACAGCCGTACATGTGTGGCCACTTTAAGCACTATTAGGCTTGTGTTTACTAGGCTTGGTGAGGAAAAACCAAAACCGGCAAGAAAATGAAATTTCCGTGTCAAGACTCTGGGTCTAGTTAAGAAAGGGCTGGATAAAGGACTTAAAGAACGATAATAGAAACCACAATAAATCTGGCAAGGTTGCAGTGGTGGAGGACATTTTTGCCATCTCCGCTCAAATAATCTAATCTAATCTATTGGCTTTGATGGGTGACCTATTTAATGACCAGTTTTCCCCGACGCTATTGCTTATATTGGTTTAAACGGAATTTATATTTACGAGTACTTGGATCCGAGTTACCCTTCTTGGACCGAATCTGATTCAATTACCAATAAAAAGTAGTTAAGCATATTAAAAAGTAAAATAGGAGATGTAAACGGCTACTCGGAGTATCAACGTTTCCTGAGTAGCCGTTTACTCGTCCGAGATTTAATCCGAGAAGCGTTACTTGGATCCAGTACTCCTAATAATTGTAAATTTCTCTTTTTATTTTAGAACCGTATTTTGATAAATATTTATATAAGGGCCTTAGCATTTAAGGACGTAGAGTCATTTTTTAAAATGGGGGATAAATTTGTTAAATTTCAAAAAAACCTTTAATAATTATTTTTTGCGCATTCTGCAAAAATTTTAGTTTATATATACAGGGTGCTTTCTTTAGATGGTTTGTTGTGATCGATTTTTTTTTCAATGGCAACTTACTAAGAGCACATTTTTTACATCTGATAATATAATTTTGGTTATAGTTTATTGCCTGACAGTTGCCTTGACAATAAAAATGTTTGATTGTTGTGAGCTGTCAGTGATTTCAAATAAAATTTCGTTAAATAGGTTTCAAGATTGTTCTTTGAAGAATCTATTTCTGATCTTTTTATTAAAGTATCGATTTAAAGTGCTTATTAAGGAAAAAAATGTTTTATTTTCTAACAAATGGTTAAATTAACGAAACGGGAAAATTTTGAAATTAATACCACCATTGGATTTGGAGATAGGATGCGTAGCCAAAACGAAATGGTGATATTGTTGGTCTCCAATAAAAAATTTATCATCATTGACGACCCATTAGTAACATTAAGGTAAACTTAAGTTTATACTCCGGTCAATCTAGATATTCAAAAGTACATAAATTTACATTAAGCTAAAAGTGAGTAAAATTGTTCAAGACATAATTAAAAATAACATTTCAAAATTCCCCATCGTTCCGGTACGTGGAAAAAAATTGGCTTGAGGTCAAAGGTCAAAAAATGGGATTTTCGCGATTTTCTTCAAAACGGTACGTTTTGTCGTGAAAAACCTAAAAGAAAAAATGAAGACCATAAAATTATCTATCAAAAAAGTAATTATCATTTTTTGCCTTAAAGCAACTGTTCTTGAGACAAACCTATTCAAAAAGTTGTAAGCGTCATTGAATGTAGGATTTCACGAGACTCTCAAAATTCGAGATTTCTCGTCTCGTCTCGTCTCGATTTCGAGACAAGATCGGGGGAACCTTTTTTTTTTTTTTTCGAGACGAGATCGAGAAATTTTTTCGAATTTTTCGATCTCGAAAAAATGTATGTGCTAAATAACTCACAGCTCTAAATACGCCAGAAAATGAAAATAAAAAACTATGCTAAAAAAAATTCTAATTTTTTTTTAAACGCGAGAAACATAACAAACCAAAAAAAAAAAAAAATGACAACAAAGCAAAAATTATTTCGATATTTCTCGATCTCCCATATGTGCTGCAATAAATTACAGCTCTAAATACGCCAGAAAAAAGAAAAAATTTAAAAAATATGCTAAGAAATAGTTTTAATTCATTTTTTTAAAAATAAGAACATAACAAACCAAAAAAAAACCCAAAGATGAAAATAAATAAAAAGGACAAAGATAAAAAATAAGTATTTTCATATTCTTAAAGAACTTAAACGTCTTAAACTGTTCCAAACTATTACAAATAATTTGCTAATATCGATAATTATTTTTTTTTAAAAACGACTGTTTCGATTATAAAAAATGAGTTTGTTGCTGGTATTGGGCCCCTGTACATTCTTCTCTTCACAAACAAAAAACAATTTTAAACTTTTACCTTTTGTACCTGGTAAATTTTAAATGTATTGAAAAAAAATTAAATTAAAACATCAAGGATTTGTTTAATTTCCTTTTTTGGGGGAAAAATATTCTTTATTTTTTTGCTGATACTTGGGGGTTTTTTTGTTATGGGTGGCTTTTAGTATTTTTTTAGTTCATAGCATAGCCTCTTTACAAGGTGATTGGTAAGTAGAGGCGAAAAATAAAGGCCCAAATTTAAATTTTTTTAAATTTTTTAAATTACAAACAAAGAATACCTTTTTTGCAAATTTTCCTTCGTTTTCAAGATATTTCACTATAAAGTTTTTTCCAAAAAAAATTTTTAAACACATTGTGGGGGTCGTTAATCTTAGTTGGCGCTTTCAAACTATTACGTCATTAAATCAAAATTTTTACTTTTGTCAAAAGTTAGACATTTGTCAATCTGTTATTGAAAAAATCATAAGAAAACGGAGTTCACTAACGAAGAATACTTTAAAATTGTTTATGTGTATGGGTATAACATAATAATTATTATTAAATATGTGCCCAAAGTGTCTAACTTTTTTACAGCAGTCAAACTTGATTTCATATGACGTAATAGTTTGAAAGCGCCAACTAAGATTAGCTACACCCACAATGTGGTTTAATTTTTTTTCCCAAAAATTTTTAGTGAAATAACTTGGAAACAAAGGAAAATATGCAAAAAAAATATTCCTGGTTTTCAATTCAGAATTAAAAAAATAATTTGGGTATTTATTTTTTTTTCCCCCTTTTTAAAAAACCCTGTATTTTAACGTATTTTTTTTTAAAAGATAAAAATTAATACCCTTTATTCAGTCTTTGGGCCCTTTTGTTTTTAAAGTTTTTTAACCCATACATAGAATTTCTTAATAACATTTAGTTTTTTTTTTTCGAGACTCTCAAAATTTCGAGAGTCTTGAATCGAGATCCCAGAAATTTTTTTTCAAAAAAAAACTTCGAGACGAGAGTTTGTTTATTTCTCGTCTCGATGATCGAGACCCCAGACGAAAGATCCCTTGAGACAGATTTTTTCTCGATGAAACCCTAATTGAATGCATAAGTAGTTCACGTACTGCATCTCTGTAGTAAATAAAAATATTTTTTTATCGGTGATTGTATAACTAACATTTTTAAAAAATAAAATATACATAAGTATAACTATGAGAATATCATGTAAAAAAG
>JAHBCN010019660.1:0-15852 GCA_019359885.1 Listronotus oregonensis
TGCACAAAATTGTTAGTTATTAAAGATCTACCATAAAATTTTAAGATTTTTTTTAATTTTGGGATTTTATCATCTGATATAATATGGAAAGAAGCCTTCTATTTAAATGGTCGATATTTTTGTGAGTTTTGTTTTTTTACCAAAATCTTTGTAAATAAATAAAAACAAGATTTTTTAAAATAAATTTCAAACATTGATGATAGTTTATGACTTGTCCCCAAATTTTTATGAAAAAAGAAGGGCAAGAATTTAAATAAGTTTAATCTAATCCTAAGATTCTGGTTGTACATTAAAAGTAAAAATTTTTTATAACTTTTTTTAGGCATATACTTTTCACTAAAAAAAAACATTCATGAGACAGAATAACAGGGTTAAAATTTTGGGGAACCCTTTTGGTACCTATTCCATTGTAACAGTATTCGTTAAATTTTATGTGTCTACAGTATGCGAGCTTAAAAAAGTTAAAAAGTGTTTAAGAAATCAAAATCTAATTTTTCTTAAGCAAATACAGAAAAAGAAAAAAATTTTTTTAGCATAAAATTGTATGTCTTTCATTAAATTGGGGACCTGTATGTATTAAAATTTGCCTGGTCTGCCACGTAATTAATAATTTACCCTTTTAAAAAGAAATTAAATTAAAATGAAATAAAGGTACCTTAATTTTAAACCCTTTTATTTCTTTTAATAATCCACAGAAATACACAAAACATTGGGGAAACATCTAAAAGATATTAAGATTGCCTTATTTTCTCACTCTTTTTCCTATAAAATTTTATTATTTTATTATTCAAAATTGATATAAATTATTATTTTTTGGTTCCTAACTTAGCTCTAAGAAGCAACTAATTTAAATAAAAGAAAATACTTACCTAAAGTAAAAATCCCGGTTTTTATTGGATTTGCAAGACAAAACCAAAATTAATCATTTTGTTGACATTATAAGTAAAAACAATAAACACAAAATTATAGTAAAAATTTAAATAAACACTAATCACTAAAATAAGAAGGTTTTTTTTAATCCAAAAAAATTCTGCAACCACAAAATATAGGTACTCACACAAAGCAAAACAATCGGCGCAAAGGGCACAAACCACAAAGAAAATGACAAATGACCTTAGACAACCTAAGACCATTTCGGCTCTCATAAAGTAAATTGGGTTTCCTAACACACACAATTTTTCAGGGGTAAGTTAGCATACTGGGCTGGGCATTTTTTGATCAAATGGGCCTGCATTGGGGGTTCCATACACCTTTTAAAATTCCTTGGTTTGGGCGCGCCTCCATGCATCTTTTTTTAATGTTAAATTTTTCTCGGTAGCATGGGGCTTAAAGAAATATAAAATATCGGGCGTATTTTCATGAATAAAAAAGGCACTAATGTATTTTTTTAATAAAAATATTTTAAAATTTAATTTGATTTAAAAGCGGTTACTATTGGAATTATTCCCAAAAAAGCCGTAGAAAAAAAATAGCAATTTTTTACCCTATTTGCCCTGGCACTAAATATTTTTTCAATGATACAGTGAGTTTTTATTTAAAAAAAATATTTTATTGGTTACTCGATAGGCTAGGTTTTTTGCAGCCAGCTCTCGCTCTATAACATACACTGTTTTTATTCATAACTCATCAACATCTTGTACAGCTACAGCTATATTGGCTTTTAAAGGCCATAGTTGAGCTTAAAAATTATAGCGAACTAAATAACTGCAAAGGTAACAAAAGTAAGTTTAACACCAACCCTTTGGGAAATGTAAGCACCCTAAACTCGCCTATAATTGGAAACCTCAGTTACAGCCACGTGCCGAAACAAAACGCTATCACACTCCGCTTTCCATTCTTTCGCAATAACTCAAGTCATCTTTACTTAACAAGAAAGTGAAAAAGAAAAACAAAAACAAACTTGGACCAATAAACAACGGGATAAAAAGTATTTGTTGACGGAGTGTCGATTTTTTTCTCTTATAGAAAATCACGATTCGCACATAAAAAACAAAGAGAGGGCTCAGATGGATCCGGAATCAGTGGAAGGGCGGCCCAAATAAAAAGAATTATTATAGTTGGGAAACCGATAAGATGACGCAGTAGTCAGATTTATTGTTTGAGAGGGTAAAGGTGAAATATGATTAGAAAGTTGAAGTTATGAAAGGGAAAAGAAAAAAGCTAAGATTACTTGTTTTCTTTATTATTTTTATTATTAAATAAAATGGACTACATTTACTTTGCCGTCATATTGAAAAAAGCAGTAAAGTCGATTTTTGACGATTTTGAGATTTTTGTTGAAACAGATTCTTTAGGTAACTTTTTATATTTCCAGTATTCTACTTATCGAAAAAAAAGTTTTTCTACTACTGTATAAATAAGAAAACTTTGTGGTCCTAGCAACGCGAATGATAACGAAAGAGAACCTTCGTGTTACCTGGTTGCTAAGCGTTGCTAGCTACGAAAGTAATATTTTCAGCGCCTGGACAAAAAAGTAAGAGTAAAAAAGAAAATATGCTTGTGGGAAATATTAGGATTTATTTATAAAAAGTAACTAATTTATGACAAAATATTTTAAAAAACTAGGTAGGTATTAACATTAAAAGTAATTGTGCAATTTGAGCAATTAGCAAAAGAAATTGAAGGAATAATACTTGAATTAACAGTTTTTAAATTTGTTGTTGGGGTATCGTTATCACCTTTAACTACGTTAATATTCATATTTTTCACTGTTACTTCATTAGAGGAAATATTGGTAGGAATTTCGTGTAAAATCTTCTTTGAAATTTCCACCTTATTACTATAGGATTCAGCAATATATCCCTCCGCAACAGAAGAAGACTTCCAACCTCCATGCCTTTTTAAGTCCAAAATATCGACATCCGAAGCATTGGCAAGGAACGTAGTTGACGTTCTTCTAAAAGAATGGCCAGTGTATCTACTGATGTCTTCAAGCTTCAAAAACTTCGCAATTTCTTTAGGTACATTTGAAATAGTGTGCTTTCCAATTACTTGATTAACACATTTACCTCTTTCATAACGATACAATAAACGCTCATCTAGAGCATTCCTTGGTCTCAGCTTAATATATTCCTGTAGAAATCTGACATAAGGAACTGAGCCTTCATCGTTGGTTACTACAAAGTTTCTTTTAACTTTATTTTTAGACTCCACTATTTTTACTATAGCCACGTCATTTCTTATTTCTACATCACTTAGCTTTATTCTGTATATTTCGTCTGTCCGGCATGCCCCAGCCACTCCCATAATGGCTATTACTTTCATTGCTAAGTAACTTTGATCAGGCGCGTTAAGTAAAAACTTTATGATTTCTTCTTTTTAAAAATGTTTGACTTTTTTGCCTCATAACCATCGTTTTTCCTTTTAATAAAAGCAACTAGTTTCTTGAACTCCGAAATATCTTGATTTTTGTTTACGGAAATTGTTAACTTGAGCATGGAATATACAGACCAGAGGGTTGGTGGTGATAAAGACTCGGATTTTTCTTGAAAATACGCCAACATCACATTCTCGTCAATCCGCCCCACATTTTTTGTAGCAAGCCATTCAGAAAACGATTTATATGTTTGATGGTACCTCTCTTTAGATTTGTCTGGCAGAAGTGAGGCACACGCAAGGTCAGCTGCCTTTTGGATGCCATTTTCATATTCATTTAACATTTTAAAATGGGAATGGATTTATACTAAATTAACAATAATTTAAAATCTGACAAGTGCTGATGACAGACAATGTCAACAATAAATGTGTTGCTATGGATTAATTTTTAACAGGTAAAATTTCAAAATCTCTGATATTTCTATTAAAACATGATGTTAATGATTATTAAATTATGCTATACATAGAACAGTAGCAGAAAAAATGTAATACATTACACGATGCGAAAGGCCTTTCAAGTGTTCGGAGGTTTTAAATAGCCTCGGCTTCGCCTCGGCCATTTAAAAACCACCTCACACCAAAAAGTAAACTTTCGCATCTTGTAATGTAAATAACTATTTTTTTCAAATATAGAGAAAAAAGAAATGTAGTATCTCAATGACACAATGAAGCGTCATCAAATTCTTTTAGAAATGCAGTAACTTATCAATCATAATTAAAAATGCAGTATCTCTGTGTTAACTGCTAAAACGATTAGTGTGCTTTTCATAAAACGTCATTGATTACTAATTTAAAACGCAGTATCCCCGTGTTCATAACAAAAACGCATATTACTGCATATATTTTAATCTTACGATCGTAAGATTACATCATGATTTGCTAACCGATAAAGCAGTGAGTTGATTCGCGCCAATTTACAGTTTCCATCACCAGGTGTAACTTTTTAGGAAACACAAAGGTAGTATATGTGATTTCAGAGATTTCAAAGATGCTGTGCAGGCAGCAAACTCTGAAAAAGTTATAACTCTTGAAACGAGACCAAATAATTTCTACGATTGGATAGACAAGACGTCACAAGTAAAAATAAACAAAACGGAACCACGTCCTTATGTTTCTGAAATGACATTAGTTGTTGTAAAACGTGGAAAAAACTGTTTAACTTACACTAAGAACTACGATATACAATTTATAAAATTTAAAACTGAAACAGAAGGAATCCTTCTACCGCCACCGAGAAAAGTCAGGGGCATAAATAAATCCAAAAAAGAAGCCATAATTAAGAAACTTTTTCCTTTGATAAGAGAAAAAACCAAACCATTTTGCGGATTTCGTTGGAGAAAAATTCTCAATCCAATGATCTCAATAAATCCTTTAAATAAGCTTAATTTTAGTGTATTAATATTTTTTTAATATTTTATATCAATATATTGTTTAGATAAATACATTTTTTGTTTAGATCTTATCAGTTTTTGTCCTTAAGATATTTCTTTACACATTTTTTATGCTAAACTTAAATTACATGCAATTATTCAAAATGACATAACTTTTTAAATATAAAACAAAAAAATTTAGCAGTTTATTTGTTTCATCAAAGTATCTATTTTAGCAATTTAATTCACAATGTAGCTATAATCAGTAAGTATTTCCGAAAAAATTGAGGTAAAATCAGTCTTCTCTACAATTTAACTCAATGGCGGCACATTGAAAGCTACTGAGGAAAATCGCAGTAGCTAGGTCAAAAGTTGCAAGTTACTGCATTTATGATTAGTAAATGTTCGATTACAAGTAATGAGATACTAAACAAAAACGCATTTTCATCAATATTACTTTATCCAAATCAAAAGTTATCATTTAAACTTGTTTAATAACCTCATAAGACACTATATTTAGCAACTGTATCAATATTGGTCAAAAAAATATTTTTTCGCCACAAAACACGCTTAAAATATTCGGCTCGTTTTTCTCGAAACTATAACCTCTCGAGTTACTGCGTTTTTCACTATGACGGCAGTACTGTAAGATCAATCAGAATGACGACTACCATTTACTGTTTTTCTAATATACTGACATAGAAGATGCAACACCCAGAATTATTTATTAAATTTTAATAAAACTTTTAAACAAATTTGCTATCATGGAAGTATACTCTGATAAAATTTTGAAGGCATTTCGAGTCGTACTCGTACGTGAAAGCTTTTTTTGTCATATCAGGATTAAAACAATATAAACAAGTTTACTTAATATTAGTGGTTTTTCTGTGTTAAATTTGTCTGATTTCATATGTTTTATTGCACTATTATGCCTAGACTTCGCGGACGCGCTGATTTCATGTAAATTTCTAAGTTTAAAACTGGCTAAGTGAAGCCGGATTTTCTTTTAGAGAAATCGCTAATCAGGTGAATCGAAACAAAACCGCTGTAATGAGACGTTGTCGAGCGAGGTTCCAAGAAGGCCGAAATCGACGAGTTAGGGGTACTGGACGCCAAAGACACACTATAGAGCGACTGGATCGTTATTTAAGGCAACTAGCACTAAGAGATCGATTTTTCACAACAAGGGCAGTTGCGAACCAGTAATTTAATGATGTCGGAAGGGCAATGACAATGACAGTTTATCGCCGAATAAGGTTTTTTGGGCTTTGTACTACGTTTGACCCCACAGCATCGTCGGCAATGATTGGTATTGGAGTAGGGAGAGACTTGAACGGAACTTTGAAATGGAACTCAGTCGTGTTCAGCGATGAGTCCAGATTTTGTTTGGGCACACATGATGGCCGTGTAAGGGTAAGGAGGAGAAGTGGTGAAAGAAGGAAGGTCTAATTTTCCATCAAACGGTAAATTCATCGCACTGTGGATATTATTGTAGGTATATGATTAGTTTTCATTCGAGTGACTGCTTAGCGCAATCCACTAAGTTTTACAACCACATCCGCTATCCTTTTTGGAAACATTGAAACCAATATTCTGTCCACGAAAGTTAATTCTCCAGCTTTTCGCCTGGTAAAGCGTAATATCATGAGACAATGCACCTAATTAAGGTAAGATAATTAATTGGAAAAAAGATGGCGCCACGGTATTTCCTTTTTTCGGTTACTTTTTAATTAGAATTTAACGGTGGGAAAAACCGAAATTAACCAAGTTTAGAATAAAGCTGTTTTATTAATTTCACAAAGGTAGAATTTAAATTTAAACATCAGTTAAAATAAATGGTTTTTATACATATGCTTAACGAATAAACTATTAAAAAATATAATTTTAATTAATTTAGAAACGAACCTCCCTGACGCATTATTTCTATTAAACTTAACGCAATCTTTATTCCTGATGTAATACCATAATACCGTGTACTTATCAACATCCGTAATATTATAGGCAAAAACCCCCTTTTAAATCAACTATGTTGTTTTAATTTTTACAAACGTTTGTAAGAAAAAAGAAACATGTCATCAAATGTAGGTTAATTAATTATTTTTTTAAAAAATAATAAAATTTCAATTTCTTCTAAGATAAAAAGATAAACAAAATATTATGGGCGCAGATGTTGGTATTCCCATAAAAAAAGAAAAGGTAAAACCTGTTTTCCTGTTGTTTTCGGCAAAATGGCTGCTGGACGACGCCCTGCTCCTCACTAGTAGGGTCACGTGAAAAGCCAAACCATACAGGAACGATTGTCGAAACTGGATGAATTTACCAAACGAAAAAATCGTAAAACCCTGTTTGAAAAACAGTATTAGGACCCTTAAAATTCGTACTAAAGACCAAACAATTTATAGTGGTAATAAATAGTATTATACAGATATTTATGGGTATTTTAAGTATGAGTTAACTCACCATAAATGCGGGTTACAGGCTACCAACGGAGGAAGTCAGTGGCTACTCCTACAGAGGAAAGAACATTGCCACTGCTATAAAAAACCCCCAAAAAATTAGCAAGATGACTTGGATAAAACTAGATTTGAAAATTGAAAGAAAATAGCATTTATCACTATATTAGAATTTTAACATACTTGTTTGCAAATCAACCGTTAATAGTCCTGATAAAACATCACCAGTTAACCATAGCACGCCATACCAGAAGAAAATATGCAAATTTTAATGCATCACACGTGAATTTGGCAGAACCGCCTTTAAAGCAAAAAAACCGCCTGAGCAGGAAAAGAGAACCTGTTGTCTCGCTGGTACAATATCTGCTGCCCGGGACGAGAAAATCGTACCGTGATCGTACCCACATATCGAAGCGTTATCAGTAAAGTAATCTGAAACGGCTTTGTCGAGCAGGCTTACGTGGAAAGGGAGCGGTGGCGCAATTATTACTTAATAAAACAGGTTTAGAAATCGTTAAATTTATTTTATAAGAAAATAACTAATTGCCCTTACTACTAATTAAATATAATATTATTGTTATGAAGAAAACTATATAAAAAAACAACTTGTAGCTTTAAACGCTACAACATTACAAGATCCACTTTTTTAGCAGAACAATGTACGACCTCATGTCGCAAGTGTTAGTTTAGACTTTTTAGAAGCATTCGGTATAAATCTGCTTCAGTGGCTTCCTCGATCACCAGACCTTTCCCCCATCAAACATGTACGGGATATGATGGGAAAAAGGTTGCAAAATTTACCTCATCCTCCACACACATTGGAAGCTCAACGAAACCAAATTTAGATGGCCTGGAATACAATGCACCAAGGTGTTGTGTGTACAGTCTCCTACAAAGCATTGAGAACTTCTAACTTCTGGTAAAGCGTAGTCGATCTTATTTGAAACAAGGTTACGTGGTCCATTTAAAACACTGCATCATGAATTAAACTTATTCATGATGCAATATTGAAATTGATCCATACTGGTCCTACTCCCGGCCCGTTCAACAATCAATTTTTGTTAAAGAGAGATGGGCGATTTCAGCGCGGATGACATGGAAAAGACGAAGATAAAAGATGTGCATCCCAATCTCAATTTGACTTGTAGACGGGCCGGGTTTTACTTACTATGAGGCGATAATTTTGTCTAGGACTGTCGCAAGTAAACTATCTTGTGTCTGTAGTGTAAGTTTTCTGTAAATAATGATTTGACCATACCTTATTTATTAATTAATTTTGCTGCAAAATAAAAATAAAAAATGGTTTTAAAATATAAGTTTTAATCTTTTAGCAACATTTATTCGACTGTCTACGGTCCTCTTTCAAGAATAGTAATAAAAACATTTTTATTGCAGTATCTTTAAAACATACGAAAAATCATTTTTATTATTATTTTATAGCCATACCTAACATAAGTCCGTATTAATCAAGGAAGGTGTATGGCAGCCCAATACTGTAGAACAAAATTGTCCAGGCGTGCAGGGCAGCGGGAATAGGGGGGTTGGCCCTGCGGTTTTGCCAATGAATAGTAGGTCAGGGCCGGATTTCCATAATTCTTTGTTACTATCTATTATATTGACATCATCAAATGTCAAATTCCAACATTCACTGTTTTTTTTTTTATTTTTTGCACAAAATTGTTGGTTATTAAAGGATACTTCTATAGAATATTTAAAATTATTGTGTAATATTAGATTTTATATCATCTGATATAATATGGAAAGAATGGGTTTTACAGCTTTCTATTTAAATGGTCGATATTTTTGAAAGTTTTGTATTTTTACCAAAAATCTTTGTTAATAAATAAAAACACGATTTTTTAGAACAAATTTCAAACATTGTATGATAGTATTATGTACTTATCACCAATTTTGTGATAAAAGAAGAGCAAGATAGTGTAAATGAGTTTAATCTAATCCTAAGATTCTGGTTGTACATTAAAAAGTGAACATTTTCATAATTGCTTTTTAGGCATATACTTTTCACTAATAACAAATATTTATGAGACAGAATAACAGTGGTTAAAAATGTTTAGTAACCTTTGGTACCTGAGTATCCATTGTAACAGTATCCGTTAAATATTATGTGTGTACAGTATGTCGAGCTTAAAAAGTTGATAATGCAAGATAAGAAACCAAAAAACTAATTTATTTTTAAACAAATGGTATTGTCTCGAAAGTTGCCTCCTCTCCGATTTTGATCAAATTTGGTATACAGGGTTTTTTGGGGCGCTGATTACAAATCTGAAAAATATCTTTTCGGCAACGTTTCGTTTCCGAGATCTTCATCATCAAAGTTGAAAATTAAACAATCCTGATTTTCACTATATTCTCTCTTCTTTTTGTACACAATTCTTGATTTTTACACTAAAGTGACACACGATATTTTATAAACACCTTTTGAAACCTTGTATTTTTATTTATTTTACATCTTTATTCCATTAATTTGCGAACTTTTAAGTTCAAAGGCAACAGCCATATTTGCTTAAAAAATAAAAGTGTAAAAAAGGTGTAAAATAAACATAAAAAAAGTTTTTAAAAGGTGTTTGTGAAATATTGTGTGCCAATTTAGTGTAAAAATCAAAATTTGTGCAAAAGAAGGAGAATAGTGTAAATAAAGGTTAGTTTGATTTTCAATTTTGATGATGAATATCTCGAAGCAAACATTGCCGAATATTTTCTCATGTTTGTAATCAGCGCTCCAAAACTCTACAATATGTACTTCCTTTCATTCAATTAGAGGGATCTGTATATATTTAAATTTGCCTGGTCTGCCCAGTAATCAATAATTTTGATCCTTTAAAAGAGTGTACTAAATTATTAAACGAAATAAAAATACCTAAATATAAACCTTATTTCTTTTAATAATCCACAGAAATACACAAACATTGGGAAATCATCTAAAAGATAGTTAAGATTGCCTTACTTTTCTCACTAATATTTCCTATGAAATTTTCATTTTCTATTATTCATAATTGATATATTATTATTTATTCGGTTACCTAACGTTACGTCTTAAAAAAGGCACCCAATTTAAATATAAAAAATACTTACCTAAAGTTAAAAGACAGGGTATGTTATCCTTGGATTTGCAAGACAAAACCATACAACCTCTAGTCATTTTGTTACGATATTATAAGTAACAAACAATAAACACAAAATTATAGTCACAATTTAATAAACACAATCACTAAAATAAGGTTTTGATCAATCCAAAAAACGGTATTCCGGCTCTCATAAAATTACAATGTGTTGGCTAACTTCACACTGATTTATCAGTGTATAAGTAGGCAACACATTAAATTATTTCGTGGAATTTTGTTATTGCGCAGAATCGGCAGGGCCAACTCTGACAGTTATTTTCAACCTGGGCTGGACATTTTTTGATCGAATGGGCCATAACATTGGGCTTCCATACACCTTTAAACTTCCTTGGTATTAATCGTATCAGAAGAAAATACGCGTCGTTGGCTGAAATTTCATTTCACCAAAAATACGATTATAAAAGCTATTATGTTTTGTACGTGGGACATTATATAAATTTCGTCATACGAAGTATTTAGAAAGGCTACTTAAAAAGTAACCACTTTCTATAGTTTAGTCAAACGTCAATTGAAGTAAAAACAAATGAATAAAAAATCCATTAAACAGTATTAAACTAATCCAGGTCAGTATACATACCATTAAAGGCAGTGGCGTATTTAGAAATAAGTTCTGTGGAGGGTAATGACAACATAAAACAAAAACACAGTTTTTTTCAAAATTATTTCTATATTATTATACAGGGTGTCCCAGAATATGTGGACAATCTCTCGGAATCTAATAGAAAACCTTAAAATATTATGACAAGTTCCCATAAACTTTTTTCCCCTGAGCCTCCCCTACGGATATACAGGTCAATAACGGAGGCCCCTGAAAATCGTTTTTGTTTAAATAACTTTTAAAATACAAGGCGTAATTTAATATTTTTTAATATGATGGTTACTAGATAAGTCTTCTTAAAATGAACCCATTAAATCATATTTGGCTTATTTAGTTTGCCAGGGACGGACTTAGCTTTGACACAATAATAGCAGTTTTTTAATCACCCTGTATGATAAAGGCTCAACAATATTATTTTTAGATAGCTTTAACCTTAAAGTAAAAAAAATGTATTCTTGATTGACATCGATAAGATCAACTGTTTACGAGAAATAAAATATCATGGTTGGTATTTTTTTTACATTATACAGGGTGTTTTCTAATTGTACGTTAATATTAGGGAAATCAATTTTTGGGTCCATTTTAAAAAGAAAACTTCATATGAATGTATATCCTAAACGTCTTAACTTTTGAGATACAGGGTGGTAAAATTTTCAAAAATAAATAATTTATTAATAAAACCTATAATACCACTTTAGATATTTTAATGAAATTTGACATATAAATACTATGATGTATCAAGAAGCCTTTTTAAGTGTACCACATTTTTTTTTTATTTCCACCAGTGGCGTTCGTACAGAATTTGACCTGCCTATTTAGGCAAATAAAAAAAAAATGTGGCACACTAAAAAATGCTTCTTGATACAAAGTACATATGTATGCCAAATATCATTAAAATATCGAAAGTGGTATTATAAATTATTTATTTTTTGAAAATTTTACCACCCTATATCTCAGAAGTTAGACGTTTAGAACATACATTTATATGAATTTTCTTCTTAAAATGGACCCAAAATGATTCCCTAATATTAACGTACAATTAAACACCCTGTATAATTTTAAAAAATTACCAATCATGATATTTTATTTTCAAAGAGTTTATCGATGTAAATCGGAGTACCTTTTTTAGTTTAGGTTAAAGCTATCCAAAATAATATTGTTGAGCTTTATCATACAGGGTGTTAAAAAAATTGCTATTATTGTGTCAGATATCCGTCCCTAAATAAGCCAAATATGATTTAATGGGTTCATTTAAGAAGACTTATCTAGTAACCATCATATTAAAAAATATTAAATTACGCCTAGTATAAAGTTATTTAAACAAAAACGATTTTCAGGGCGTCCGTTATACCTGTATCTCCGTAGGGAGGCTCATAGGAAAAAAGTTTATGGGAACTTGTCATAATATGTTTAGGTTTTCTATTAGATTCCGAGAGATTGCCCACATATTCTGGGACACCCTGTACAATTATATGCCTAAAAATATTAAATTTTTAAACTATTTTTTTCTAAAATCAGTTCCTTTTCGTTTGAGAACATAAGCAAAAATAAATAAAAAAAAAGATGTCATTGGTCAGTTGGGCTTGTAAAAATAAAAACTGACTATTTGAATCAGTGGGATAAATTTTTTGTTCGGTACAGTTAGGACTTTTTTTGAGTATTTTTCAACAATTTTGGTACATCGGTGATGCCGGCGTCGTTTTTGTTTGGGTGTCGCGACTCTTTAAGGTTTATTAAAGAAGAAAGAAAAAAATACATAAAGATTATTTTAAACATTTTATAATGTTCGATATTGGGAAAGCTAGACACAAATTCGTGCTTGAAATTTATTAAAATTTTTATGACAAAACATCATAAATAATAAAAACTTCTTAGAGTTTTCTTAATTAAGAGCAAAATTCTTAAAAAGTTTATTTTATTTTCGGTAATTGTTAAGATGTGTGGCTCCACTTTTTTGGAAAAGTTAACATGACTAATTTTTTTGAGTTGTCAAATATTTTTATTTTTAAAGTTAATCTAAAATAAAATAATTAAAAAAAAAATAAAAAATGTCAATTTTTCAATTAAAAAAAAACTTGAAAAAATATTTAAAAAATCCAACCATTAATACAGGGTGTCCCACGACGAACCGACGCGGTCGATTTCTCAAAAACTTAGCAACGGAAAATTTTGAAAGTTTGGTGTTTTGATATCGATGGAGCAACTTTCTAAAATATTTTCAAGATGATGGCACTTTTGGTTGTCCGGAAGTCGATGCTAACTTCCTTATTTTTAATGGAACTCCTATATATTTTGCATTTTTGGATTCGCCAGAAAATTCTAGATATATTTCGTGTATAATATGCTATACCTAAGTCTAACCGTTTTCGACGTATCTTGAATTTTATTTCAAAAATGACGTTTGCGGACCCCAAAATAAGGAGAATTTTTTCTATACGTCATACTCTTTATTTAATTTGAGTTGAATTCCTTGTAAAAAAAAGGAATTTTGTATATTAGGTGGATGTTTTGGGTGTAAATTAATACAGGGTGACTAAAAATGAAGTACAAAAATTAACTAATAAATAATGTAAAAAAGTTAATTTTTCAAATAAAAACACCCTACTTTTATTTTTTTTATCGTATTTAGCATTAAAAAATAAGGTAACTTTGTATTAAGTGGTCTATTCCAAAAATGTATAGTTTTCGAAATAATTAACAATTTACCATTTTGTATTGGAAGTGCTATACGCCTCTTTAATTTTTTATTATGGGTCATGACGGCGGGACGTCATGGCCCACTAATAAAAAATTAAAGACCCTACCCTAAAAAGGGGTGGTACAACCGGAAGTCCACCAACGAAAATATTTTAGACGAGTTGCTCTCATCGATATCAGTAAACTCCAAACTTTTAAAATTTTCGTTCTGTTTTTTGAGAAATCACCGCGTCGGTTCGTCGTGGGACACCCTGTATTATCATTTTTTTTAACTTTTTGTCTTTACACGTAGAATATAAAACAATTGACAAAAAACTTGCAAAGCACCCATTTTTTAATTTTTAAAATAAAAATTAACACCAAAAAAAAATTTTTTTTGGGTTCTACTTAAAAGATTCGTAAATCTACCGTAAAATAGAACAAAATGAAAACAAAACCTGTCAATATCTTTAGTTTTCGATTTATTTATGAATGAACATAAGTGGAGCCACAGATCTAAGCAATTACCTTAATTTCTATTTAAATTTTTATTTAAGTTAATCTTAATAGCGGCGGCAGATATGCCATCGAAACGTAGATAATAGTTCTGAATTTTTTGGGTTTTTTGGGATTTTTTTCTATTTCCTGTTTCGAGCGATCTTTTAGTTCATAGGCGTCAATAGGGCTTACTCAGTCGCTATACCCCAGAACCAGCACCGAAGTGGTCCCATTCTCTAGAGGCTTCCCAGACAAGTAAGCTCAACAAAAATATATAATCTATTAACTATTATTCTTCTTAAGAAGTTAATTTTAATGCCGCCAAGACCTAGAAAAGTGTTCTGATTTTTGTTGGATGATTTGGTGGTTTTTTTTGTTTTAAGCGATCTGCCAGTTATGGGGTTAATAGGTCTGTGAGGCTCAGTCGCTATACCCCGGGACCAGGACTAATGTGGTCCCATTTTCTAGAGGCTTTTCAGGCTAGTAATTTCAATAAATATATTATATTAGGTACCTATTTACTATTATTAGGCTCTTAGACTATTGACATTTTAAACAATTTTTACTAGACTACGCCAATGAAAAATAATCATTTTCAGAAAACTGACCGGCGAACGTGACCAGATTTCAGAGGATGATTTTCATTTTTGGTTTGATCTGTTTTCTCTATGAAGACTGATAAAATACAAAGAAATGGTTTTGACAATATTGTTATTTGTTTCTGCTACTTTTTATTTGATTTTACGGTAAAAGAAAATTGCGAATGGAGACAGATACCATTTGTTATGATTAATATAAATGAATTTTGGAACTGTCCACAAAAGGAGGTTTATTTGGATTACAACAAATTCATATTTGGTGACCAGCATTTTAAATCGTCGTTCCCTTGAAATTGCTAGACAATGTTATGGTTTCAATAACACTAAAATCTTGGACTACCATTGTCTTTATTTGTTAAATAATACCAAAGATAATACTACTACGGATAAGATGAACCATTCAATGCTATATTTTTGATACCCCTATGGACTTTGGCTAACGCGAGCCGATGTCCATCGAGAGAATTTTCGCTTCTAACCTGAACGAAAGTTAAACAGTGTTGCCGGCAGGCTACACTATTGGCGTGATGAAACGCGACTAGAAAATACACAATCCGTTTACCGCCCGCTTTCGCTACTTCGTGTTCCGAATAAGGTACCATCGACAGACATTGGCAATGTCGCACGGTTTGTTTCGCTGGGGCAGGGGTTACCGACTTAATTTTATTCGCATTTACGGAAGCATTGATATCTTCGAACTGATTCAAAACACTCCATTTAAATGAACCATCTATTCGTAGTAGTATTATCTTTGATAATCCACAACGTTTCGGTAAGTGATGTTTCTCCAAAGTTTTTCTAAAAATAATTGAAAACTTTTTTTAAAGCAACGACTTGTCGACATTAGGTGTACTAAATAAATTTTGTTTTGGTTGTTTACAATTAGTAAAATTTCTTTTTTTTTTCTTTCAGTGGAATTCTTTATCAATAATTTTTGCTTCCGACCGTTGTATCCGGTGTTGTTTTGACCATGTGTGTTCGGTAAATTTTTTACGTTTCACCTATTTCCTTATAATTTTTAGATTGGTTTGGAATTTAAATGCAGTTTTAATAATATCCTTATTCGCGATTCTGTGGATCTTTTCCGAAATTGCTTTAATATACGTTATCCCTGAAAAAACTGATATAACTCAAGAAACT
>JAHBCN010019661.1:0-15760 GCA_019359885.1 Listronotus oregonensis
CGGATTTGTCCATTATTAGATATTGACTTTTTGTTTTAGGGATATCCTTAAAGTTATGTTTACATCAGCAGCCCAGAGTCTATAAAAGAATTAAAAGAAAGCATTTGCAATAAAATGCAAATATTTCATTAGCCATTTATAGAAGTATAAAGGTAACAAGACTCACATTTAATCGATTTTGTATTCAAAAAATAAAACTCTAATATGTACATTTTAAAATTCCATAAATAGTTTTTATTAACATAACCTTTTGAGTCGACACTTATTTACTTATTTTTATTACTGTTAGTTCTAGGATAACATTAGTGGATTGAAAATTAGGTAGTTAGTAATTTTAAAACGAAATGAAATATCCACGTTAGAAAATCTTAGTTTAAAGACCTGTAGAACAGAATTATTTACTGTGAATGTTTAATTATGTCCTATGCTATTATTTTCAATCAACTAACAAACCGACCTTTAGCCACCTACTTCATTAATTAGGGGTTGGATCGTGTGTCTACTCTGAAATAAATTTCTATTTAAATGCAGTGCTAAGAACGATTAAGGGACCAAAAATACGGCACTTAAGTTTTACATTTAATTTTGCCGGCCTTCCACTATTTCTGCTTGCCATAAATTGTTTTAAAATGTCAACACAGGAGAAAGTTTTCTCTTTTTATACTATTATTCTCCTTTTAAACCCTTTTTTTATCTTAAAATTCATTAGTATTTTTAATTTTATTTATAACACTAAATAGTTATAAAAAATGCTGCTAAAAATACACGGACTCTTATTTAATAAGAAGTTACAAAAGTATAATTAATTTAAATAAAAACTATTTTTAAATGTTGAGATCTGGTCACAAAATGTCAATACACCAACGTATAGAAATAAAAAAATTCTAATGGTTAAATATTATGAACATTTTTTTTGCTTTCAAGCACCATTTAATAGTTGGAAATCGTAAGGAATTTGCTAGTTAATAACATCAAAATTAAAGTAAATTAAGTCGCTAATCTGTAATAATTTAACCTATGACTTGGTTGACCAATTGGTTAGGACATCAGTCTACATAACTGAACCTTTGCATATTGCTTTGTTATTACTGGTATGAGTTTTTTCATTGCAATTTAATTTGCATTCGCCTAGGTTTACCCCGTGAAATTAAATAGTTATTTAATATTTTGTTTATTATTTTTAATATTTTTGCTTTTATATCTTTAAATTTATTAACCTTTTGGTGTTGACCCATTTTTTAAATTTAAATATGCCTAGCTTAAGATTGCCCTACTTCAGGTAAAAACTTTATGTTTACTTACTATTTGTCCACTATGCTACTTAAAATAATATATTTTTAATATTTGAATTTTCGGAAGAACGCATCTTTAAAAATTCTTTATTTGCTTTTTTTGGGACAGTCAACGAAGGCTTAAGCCTAAATATGATGTAAATATTTGCTGATTTCTACAGGCAGAAGCTTCCACAGCCTACACACCATAGAGATAAAGAATCGAACAAAGTATGAAGGGGGACTTCTTGTACTGTAAAAGGATGCATAAAATTGGCACTTTGTGTTACTCTATTAGGAGCGAATAAGGAAATAATAGTATTGTCTAGTCCTAACCAAATACGTTCTGTGAAAATGCCTAAAAAACGCAGGTCCCCTATAACTCGTGGATGGTAAGAGAATAAAACTTTCTTCTAACAGTAGGGATATTATTAATAACGACCTTCTTTGAATGAAGTCAACAATGCTAAGAGTTGTAAGAGACGCCCTTTTCCACACATGGAAACAATATTTCAGACACAAACTGATTTGAAATACATAAAGAGTATATAGATCAGGAGAAAAGAAATACTTTCTCACTTGAAAGAGAAATTCGAGCTTTTTAGAACCTGCTGAGGCTATGGAGATAATATGCTTGTGCTAATTAAGATTGTTTACGGCGCCCACAAGGGAAAATGATACTACAGAACTTGGCATGAACATGATTGTGCTGTGACTTAGAAAACTGAATACTAGAATAAAGAGTACTATTATCTGCGACAATTATGAAGTGGGTAACTCGTGAAGGAGAGAAGATCGTTTATTTAAAGTAAAAATACAGTACTGTACTGAGTCTTTGGGAAAAAATGTTTGCCTTTTTTGTTTATTTAAATTTAGGAGGTATTTTATTTTTATTATTTGTCATTTTTTTCTTTTTTTATAAGCACTAAGTTAGATTGAAAAGCATAGTATATAGCAAAAAATATTTTTAAAAACAGTCAATACATAGTATTTGATTGAAAAAAAATAGCTTGCAGCGCTCTCATTTTTAAGAAAATTGGAAGGTTTTTGCTTTCCTAATACTTAGAAATACTTTAGGGTATAGAACACGTTTGTAAGTGTTCTAATAAACCTTATATGTAGGGTAATGAGAAAAAAATGTTTGTCCTTTAGTAGCGTAAGACATTATTAAGCTCTTGTAAATGGGATGTTAATATTTATGATGCAGTCTGGAAAAAAACCAGATACTAAAATATGACTAAATGCATAGTGCATTTGCTTTTTATTAATCGATTTTTTTATCGTCTTAAATTTAAGATTTGCAAATGTAATTGTAGAAGATTATTAGGGAATCTCGTCTTAGTAAAGTTTTTACTTGTCTTGTCCTCTTAAGCAAACACCCTAATTTTGTTCTCTTATATCACTTTTAAAAAAATAGAAACTAAAAATGCAATTTAAATAATCCAAGAAATATTTTCCCTATGTTGTTAATATTGCCCATTATTTGCACCCTGGTAATGATATGTGAAGATTTATTAAAGGTTTCTAAATAAATCTAACAAGGATCATTCTTTTCACAAAAAAATTTAATTAGATGAATGTCAAGTAACAAGTTGCGGTATTCTTAACCCACATAATGAAAGACATTGGAACTCCACCAATCCCTACATGATACCTGTTCGTCAACAAGGTCAATTTGGGGTAAATGTAAGTTGTTTTTTATTTTAAAATAAACTGGTATTTTAAAGAAAATTTTAATGCAAATAGATATCTGGATATACTCCAAACAAAAGTTTTTGATATTCTTGATGATGTTCCTTTAAATGAAGTAGTAGAGATTTACTTTCAACAAGATGGCAAGAGCATTTTAATACTTACTTTAGAAACCGTTGGATAAAAACACATGTATCTATAAGGTGGCCACCACGATCTCCGGATCTAACACGTCCAGATTTTTCTTCTTTGGAGAGTGTTGGTATATAAAATGTATTAAAAAAGTCATCTTGACCCGACAACAACTTGATCAGAGAATTTAAAAGACCTTTGCAAAAATAAAACCATTACACGTCATGAATGCCTTAAAATTCGTTTAAACAAGATGTCAAGAGTGAATTGAGAACAACAGAAAGACTTTCGAACATTTATAATAATCCCCGTAATTTCTTTTCTTTATTTGAATCTTTTATTTTGTTTTAAAGTTTTTAGAGTTTTTAATTTACTTTCTTGTGCCAACTATTTCTTCTACTATTTATATGTGTAATGTCTGTCCAGCTGCAATGTCAAGATGGTTTTGTTTCTAGAATATTAGCTTTTGATTTATAGCCTATTGTGGTTTAAATTATGTGTGTCATATTTTTAAAAAGAGACTTTAATATGCTATCTTTTTAAAATATACAGATGTTCCATTAAAAAAAAAATAGGTTATGTTCAATAACTTTTTTAACTGAGCCCTCATACTTATTCGGCAAATTATTCAATAACCATTATAAATAAACTTTTGTACAAAAGATTTTTCTGTGTTTCTTTTAAATAAGAAAATATAGGGTCAATTGGTCTTTTAAATTAATTTACCATAAAAATCAGAATTCTATTTAAAAAGATATGAAATAATTTTTAGGTGTATTTTTTTTATCAAAGATACCTCAATATAAGCCATAGGAAACGGTCTTTATTCGGTTTCAGTTAAGCGGAATGTGTTACATTTATATATAAATCATATAAAGGCTTTTAAGTAATATATACTTTTTATAAGGAAAGATAAATTTTTGTTGCATAAATAACTAAATAAAATCCATGAGACAAAAAAATAAGCCTATAATATTGTAAAATTTAAAATAAAAAAACTTTTAAGAGGCATAAAGCAAACCTCTTAACAAAATTAGTATTTCCATAATTAAAAAAACTTAGGCAAGCCTTATAGTTGTATTACTTGTCAAAGCATAAGTGCAGCTTTATAAACTATAAACTTAATTTACCGACTTCTTTAAAATTTTATGTACCAGTAGAATAAAGTGATTAGCCATATATTTTTTGTCACTTTAGAGTTTTCAGAAAAAAGTTTATTGACAAAAAAAACGTGATGCTTTAGTAAAAAATATAATACATGTAGTATTATATTTTTTACTAAAGTTATATTTTTTTAAGATCATTTCAAAATTCTCAACTACTTGCTGAGATATCATAACACCGCATTTTTAGTAAAATTACGGCAACACTTTAATATTTTTAAAACCGCCAAAGCTGTGATTACAAAATTTGTAAAATATACGGATGTTCTATTAAAAAAAAATAGGTAAGGTTCAATAACTTTTTTAACTGAGCCCCTATACTTATTCTGAAAACGGCAAATTATTCAACAACCATTATGAAGAACTTTTTGTACAAAATATTTTTCTGTATCTCTTTTAAATAAGAAAATATAGGTCATTTTAAAATTAACAATTTTTTTTTCGTATTTCTTAAGCAAGCGAAAATTTTTTAATTTTAATTTTATTGTTTTAAGTTTGACTCAAAAAGAGAATACGACGCCTATACTACTTTTTGATAGCACTGACAATTACGGAGATACCTTATAAAAGTGTCGAAAACGGGACACCCTGTATTTAAAGTACTTGACCTGCTAGAAATTTTAGATTTTAATAGTAAAAGGACTTATAAATTAAAAATGGGGGTTGTTACGTTTTAAAATTTTCTGAGATCCGTATATCAGAAAAACATTTTTTTAACGTGAAGTTCTATTTATTTGAAAAAGTAAAAATAGGTTCATTTGTGGTATAGATAACCTTATTTGAGGATACCCTGTATATTACGGAATTTTTTTAAATGATTTAAAATTTATTTTTGTTGATAAGTTATTCATGGCCAATGAACACTAACATTTTTATAAACAAGATCCAAATCACCCGATATTTGGAGTGTTGTGAAAATAGTTTAATATATTGAAAAGAGTAACTCCTCAGGCAGCGTAGAGACACGTTTGGTAGGTTTCTTTAAGATGGGTTTTTTTTGTAAAAATATAATTTTTTAACTTTCTACACCCGTCCTCTTTAGATATTACTTTCACCGGATTTAAACATATTAAATATTAAGGTAAAAATTCCTTTTTCTAAAACCCCAATGGTCTTTAAAATGAATTTACCATAAAAACCAGAATTCTATTTAAAAAGATATGTAATAAATTTTTAAGGTGTATTTTTTTATCAAAAAGAAAGCTCAATATAAGCCATAGGAAACGGTTCTTATCCGGTTTCAGTTAAGCGAAATGTGTTACATTTATATATAAATCATAAAAAGGCTTTTAAGAAATATATACTATTTATAAAGGAAAAAAAATTGTTGCATTAAATAACTAAATAATCCATGAGATAAAGAAATAAACCTTTAATATTGTAAAACTTAAAATAAAAAACTTTAGAGGCATAAAGCAAACCTCTATAAAAAATTAGTATTTCCATAATTTAAAGTAAAACTTAAGCAAGCCTTATAATTGTATTACTTGTCAAAGCATAAGTGCAGCTTTATAAATTATAAACCTAACCTTGCCGACTTCTTGAAAATTTTATATACCAGCAGAATACAGTAATTTGCCATATATATTTATGTCATTTTAGAGTTATCAGAAAAAAGTTTATTGATAAAAAAAACGTGATCCTTGTTACATATATTATACTTTTTAGAAAAGTTTTTTTTTAAGATCATTTTAAAATTCTTTCTCTACTACTTGCAATATTAAGACATCACAACACCGCATTTTAGTAAAAAGTACGTCAACACTTACTGAGATATGACAACACAACAAAAGTACCACAGTGGTTAAATAGCTTTAAAATCGCTGGAGCTGCGTTTACAAAATTTGGTATTTGAGGGTTTGGTTTTGGATAGGCGAAACTAAACAGTTAAATCGGCACTGTGCTTTTGTGCTACACGTAATTTTTTTGTCTTAAATTAAATGGTTTTTTTATATAACATTTAATTTAAAATTGATATACGTTAAAATTATTGTTCTAGTTGCAAAATTATATTTGTTTTAACCTTTTAGCTTTCAATATCACTCTTTTCTTATTGTTATTATTGTTTTAATAAACAAATATTCTTTATATTTTAGTAAAAATCACTAGAGCATTCTATTTCAGCTAACAACGTAACGTGTAGCACAAAACTTGAAAATCTGGCAACGGTGTTAATATCATCATGTCCAACTGCGCATCTCCAAAATTTATCTAATTATGTAAACGCATCCTTGGCGATTTTAAAGATATCTAAGCGTCGCGGTACTTTTTACTAAAAATGCGATGTTGTCACATCTCAGCAACTAGTTGAAATATAAGTTTAAAAATTTTGATCCTACTAAATTTGGAACGTCTAATTCATTGTAATAAAAATAAATAGAACATTGTATTTAAGTTAACAAAATGATTTTGTGTATGGAGAAGCTGCCAACACTGTCTTTATTACCGTTCAATTCAGCATATCCTAAAATCCCCAATTACCAACTTTTGGAATTGCAACTTTAGCGGTTTTATGAATACTAAAGCTTTGCGGTACTTTTTACCTTAAATGCGGTGTTGTAAAATTTTAGCAACTAGTAAAGAAAGAATTTTGAAAGTTTGGGATCCCAATAGATTTGGCACGTCGAATTAAATGCAATAAAAATTATTAGGACATTTTATTTAAATAACAAATACATTACCGATAGCGCAAAGCTGGGAAATTTGGCAACAGTGCCAATATGTTTAATTTCGCATACCCAAAAACCCCAAGATACGAAATTTGTAATCATAGCTTTAGAGGTTTTTAAAATATTTAAAAGTTTCAGTCTTTTTTTACTAACCCAGTATATACAGTGTGTACATAAAGTATGGAATAAATTCATTATTTGCTAAAGCAAAAAAAAAAAAATTGAAAATTCCCTTGGGCACGTAAATAATAATTTTGCATTGCGCATTTTTTGACATAAAATCTAAATATACAGGGTGAATCGTGTAGTAGATATAACGTCATCGACGATTTTTTCAAATGGAAACCCCCATATTTTATTGCAGATTAATAACCTTTAAAAAAAGCTGATTTCAAAAATATAAAACACTTATAGTTTTAGATGGCAGTTACGTAGTTACAGAGTGGTAAAGAAATAATAATGTAAGTATAGAACAAATTCATTACTTGTTAAAGCAAAGGAACATTAAAAATTTCCTTGAACACTTAAATAATAATTTTGTATTGTATTAAATAATTATACTATATTATTTAAGTTTTTCGAAAAAATTGACAAAATTTAGAACATTGTCACAAATCAGTCTCTAGGGACAAAACAAAAAATAAATTAATTATACCAATATTTAACCTTAAGCCCTGGTAAAAGCTATTTTAAACAAGACCTAGTTTATTAAAATTGGTTAAGCCGAGAAAAAGTTATTTAATTTTTTTTAAATGTAAATTCGCTTCTCCCCCCTTCCTATATTTGACAGGTTAGGGAAACACGCTTAAAAGAAAAAAGTTTCCTTATTTTACATAGTTTGTGAAAAAACTATCAACGACCTAAGTTAATATGGCATATTTTTAAATTATCCGTGTTTTCAATTTTGGTCGGTTTTACGCCTTTTAGCGGTGGAATTAGAAACTTGAAAATAATTTTCAGCATTTTCCCGAGGCCGTTTTTACTAAATATTTTTTCCCAAAGATATGCGATGAGGGGTTCTCGAGATATCGCCGGAGGACGACCTTATTAGGACACCCTGTTTTTATATATATATATATATATATATATATATATATATATATATATATATATGTTTATACATATATATATTAAACACATAAAGTTACTTAAAAAGATTTAGATGCTCACAATTAGTTCAAATCCGACTGCCAGTGAACCCCATAAATATAATAATTTTTTAAATTATTCTCATCTACACCTGGTTTTACTAAATAAAGAAATATAACAAAATCTATAAAAACACCACAATTTAGATAAAACTCAATTGTCGTTTACTTACTGTTATTGTAATGGTTATGGGTAACAGCTGCCGGTCCTGTCGGCTTTTCACGGCCCGTTTCCTCGTCGGATTTCATTATATTTTCTCTTGAAAGGCAATCCAAATCCATAAGTTCGTTTCTTAACCACTCCACGTTTTACTATAATTATTAAAAGTTTTGGGTAAAAATGACTGTTTTTAACTTAAATTAAAACAACGCACTCTTAAATTTCTTTTTGTTTATAGTCTTTCTCTCTTACTATTCACTTCAAAGCCTGCTGGTGTGTATCTACGTTCTTCAGTAACTGCAAAGAAAATAATTGTAATTATTAATGTTTTGTATACGCCATAGTAAAATAAATCAATACTTTGTATATGATGTAAAACATAATTCAAGAGAAACATAGAAGACCAAGAAGATTAAAACTTTAAAAAACTAGTTAAAATGTTAATGGAATACGCTCATAAATTTATTATAATTATGTCACTCAGAAAAACGTAATTTTTACTTTAGACAATTTTGTAACAATAAGAGTGTACCATTGATTTTAAAGTCCTATACAAAAAAAGGTTTCTTTTTTTTTTCATTCTATTTCTCACCATCAACACTGGTATCCATAAGGAAAAGAGGAAAATAGATCAAACACGGACAGTGGGATTTGACACGCATCCTATTGATCAGGTTGTAAGTAGTATCTGATCAAAGTTCAATTTTTAACCATACCCGAAGCTAATTTTTTGGCTGTTTCCACAATCGGTCGAAGCTGAAAATTTGATTTACTCAAGTATCTTAGTTCAGAACAAACAAAAAATATAAAATTTTTTAATTACCGTTTTTTTTGTGTTCTGTAAGACTGTTGTAAAAAAGTATTTTTATTATATCATCGTTATATACAATTTCAGTATTAATCTATTTAAGATAATAAGAAAAAAATGTGAAAGAAGTGTGAAAAATCCGCCGATATGCAAGGCCAACGCTATCATTCAGCTTTCCCCCAGCGCTAATGAATCGTTAAAATTTGTTCATTTTTTCGTTTACGGCGCTTAAAGACAAAACTTCGGATTTGGTCAAATATTCAGCTTGATTTTAAAACAGGTACCATTTTTGCCCAGTGTGGCAAAAGCCAAGGCTTCGCTCAAACACTAGTTCTAAAACTTGGAGCCCGTTTCATGATTATAAACACTCAAAATCACAACCCTAAACAGGGAAGAACAGCACTCCTTTTCGGTATACCTGAGATCTTGTTACCAATGCGCAGTTGCCGGAGTTATTTGTTAAAAATATTGTGAAACCACTACTAATCTTTATATAACTATGCAATTTAAATTAGATTGTATCAGATGCTATTTAATGTATTTTTGTTTTTAATTCAAATGACTTTTTTATTTAAATTAGATTTTAGGTAAAATTTTATGATTTACTTACCCAAAAACCTTACTGAATTTATTGCTTAAAACCATTTATTATTTTAAAACATTTTCACTTTAAAATAAGTACTTGTCTAGCACTAAAAGATATAGGTTTGGGCTTTATCAAAAGGGACTCTCATAATGATTCTACTTAAAGTGACGCTAAATTTAAATGTTCATCCATAAGCTATTGTAGAGGGATACCGGATGGGTAAGTTCCCGTTTAAAAGATGCTAGATAAGCAAACAAAAGCATCTTTACAAAAATTTTAGAGTTTTAGTTTAAAAAATAGTGATAATAATTAATATTTACTGATTTTGAAACATGTAGGTAATCAATGGTTATAAATGATGTGTGTTATTATAATCTTGGGTGCAACTAAAAAGCAAATTAAAAAGAATAACTACCTCTTTACACTGGAAGAAATTAATTAAATAAGTTAAAATTATAAAAGTTTGAGCCGGTATAAAGCGAAATCCAAATCGTAACCTACACATTGTTACCATTTAATGAAGAACAAATTCTTTAAATTTTATATTCCACGATTTCTTGTACGATTATTTTATGGATCTTGCATAGTCATAAGATTTTGTTCATTTTATTTACTAAAACCTTACTTTTCAATTATTGAAAAAAAATTGTCAATTTTAAAAGTAATAGTTTATGTTAACTAATTTATTGGTCGTTAAATAATATTTTTATTGGCATATTTAAAATATATTACTGCAGTTTTATTTTAAATGTTTACTTTTTTTTAAAGAACTAAAGACGGTTTAAATAATTATTTCTGTCATTATTCTTATTAGGTTTTTTTCACATAATAAATATAATATATAACAATAAATATAATATATAACAATAAATATAATATATAACAATAAATATAATATATAACAATAAATATAATATATAATAATAAATAAATAACCATGACAATGACGTTTTGTTAAACATTCTAAACTGCTAAGTCCATTGCTAAATTTAACAACGCGATCATCACTCGGCCGTTTATGTTCTTATTTGTAGTACCTATGATTAACTTATAATTATTATTTACCTATTGTTTACAATAGGTCTAAACAAATTTGGTCAACCCCAGTTACTAAAATTTATTTCTATAGTATTTCTGTATCTACTATTTGCTTTTTTATAGGGCACCGTATTTATTATTCCTTACATTTTTGGAAATAAGATTAAATGTTCTTCATCGCAGTAAAAAGATGTAACATTTTCTACCGTGTATGCATCTCCACATTAGTGACATTAGATCCTGCTTCTTTCTTAGTTTTTTTGCGTAGCCAATGTTTTAACCCAACAACTGCACTACGTTTCTAATAAAGGTACTACTCTTGTAACTATATAATAGGCTTTAAAAAATTTTGGGTCTGTGAACGTTGATTATTCTTCAAAATGTTGCTTTGACTAAATACAAAGGTCGATAATTAAAGAACGTTTCTAATATTCTATTTATGGAGTAATATTGCTTATAATACCTCTTTTAGAAAATTAGCTTTACGTTGTTTCTTTGCTATTTTTTGGTAATTTCTATTTTTTTAAGATCCTATGTATGTAGTAAGTACTAAGACTGAACAATAATATATTCATAAATATATTCAGATACATTATATATCAATATTGCCTATACATAGAATATCGAAATATCTATACATTTAAATATTGATTTTTTGATAAATGCATTCCAAATTATTGCTTGTAAAGCCAAAACTAGACCAAAAAAGATATAGATTATATTTTACTGATTTAAAACTATGTATTGATTGCTACACAAAAAAAAAGGCAATTAGACTTCAAGGGATTTTAATTTACCACGTTTATTTACAATACACAAATAGTAAATATATATTAATTTTTAGTTTTTTTTTTTTAATTAATAATCTCTAGTTTCCTTTGGGTATTGTAAGGAAATACTATCTATCATTGCAAACCTTTATAAACAATACAAAAGTTTATTATTAATTCGTTTTTCGATATGTGAATATATAAATATATAAATAAATTTGTTTATAATTGATAAATCAGCCTTATTGTTAGTTAGAAGGTCACTACGTAGTCGTTTTTATGTTAAGTTCCAGAGAAGAAACAAACTGTTAAGTTTTTGGTTGAGGGATTTTCTACCGTGTTTAAATAAAAAAGCCTAAACAATATCTGGGAAGTTACTTTAAGAAGTCTGCCTTTTCTTTAATAATTTTTGTTGCTATGATTACATAAATATGTTCTATTATAAAGCATTATTATTTATTTAAGGTTGAACTGATGTTTTAATAATACTTAAAAAATTTAAGCTAAAAAAAAAGTAGTCTTTTTTTTTATTTTGTTTTTTTTAATTTTAAAAAAATAATCCAAATTAAAAAAACAGCTAATGTATTAAAACTATAGAAACCATTTAAAATAGTTTTCTTCTTTTAAATTTTACATTTTAAATGAGTAAAAGAACAACTAAAAATTATTATTTAAAACTTCAATTGATATTAAACCAGGCAAAATTAACCTTTTTTTTGGTAAAAATTTTATTATTTTTAATGTAATAAAGGTTTTCCCCATTTAAATTTCTTTGTTCATTTTCGGGGGGCATTAAACCCCTTTACAGCTTTGTGTAAATGAGCGGGGAAATATTTTTTCTGGTTTCATGAAACACACATGAAACTTTAATAAAATTTACTGAAGTTGTTGGTAGTTAACAGTTTTACTAGTTGACAGATGTTAAATTTTTTTTGTTTACGTATTAAACATTTATGAAGACAAATTAATGCTTAAATATGTTTTCTATTTAAATAAATGTTAGAGTAAATTAGTTTGAGGATATTTGATAAGAAGCCAAAATTTATGTTTTTGAATTTTACAAGCTTGATTTTTTTAGATATTAAAAACATCCATGAAACTTGTAACTTTTTTTTGCTTTATAATATTTTAAAAGCATATGATATTTTAATTCATAAAAAATATATAATTTATCCCCGTGAAATTGCCAATACTGTAATATTTTTGTAATCTTTAGAGCAGTTCACGGAGGCTTGTATAAAGGAAAGTTGGGAAATAAATCGAAAATTTTTAAGCCCAGCAGATTTTGGGGAAAGCAGTTTTCTGCATTGTGTTCGAAAGCTCCCAGGAAAAAGTCTTTTGGTGTAGTTATGCCTTTTTTTTAAAAAAACCATTCTGGTGCAATAAATCATTTTGCAATTGCATAATTACTTGCAATATTATAAGAACGACTGAAAACTCGGGGAAACGTTACTTGGGGGGGTTTCTGGGATGCCGAATTTAATTCTGGCTTATAATTTCCCGGGGGTCGGGAGTGGCTCTGCGGGGGTGCCCGGGGGGGGGTTAGGGGGGGGAAATTCAGCGTTCATAAAAATCAGCCCCCAAAAACGTTACTCGGGGGTTTTTGGGGATACCGAATTCAATTCTGGCATTAGAATTACCCGGGGGCGCTCGAAGGTCGCTCTGTGGGGGTGCCCGGTGGGTGATTGGGGGAAAATTGGAAAATGGAATTCAATTCTGGCATTGGAATTACCCAAAGTTATAAATTATTAAAATTTTAATTTAATATCAAAGTATATTACATATATTATAAAAACAATTGCTTTGGACATCTTTTCTGTCTCGAAACTTCATTTAAAAAAGGCGCCAAATCTATCAAGAGAGTAAAGTATCGTTACCGTGGGGACCGGCGCGAACAGAAATTTCCCCTATCGATTGAAGAGAAAAAAATATGGGGAAAAAGAGACCTTTAAACCATTAAAATAGGGGGGGGAATTGGGGGGATCAGCAGCATTATCTCTTGTTCCGGAAACCAACTGGACAAGGTGGTGGTCGACAATTTATTTTTAAATAAAGTTTTTTTGGCATAACCACACCAAAATATATATATATATATATATATATATATATATATATATATATATATATATATATATATATATATATATATATTTTTTTACTGGAAGCTTTCTGAACACAATGCAGAAAACCGCATCTCGATATCTGCGGGCCTTAAAAATTTCTTTTTTCGGTCGAATTTGATCTAAATGCCCTGGACTAGTGCCGAGTTTCTATTTTTTTTTATCATAAAGACAGATCGTGAAAGCTTGTTAACTAAGACAGTAGTTTAAAGACAGAAATTAATATTTTAGTAATCCTTATTAAAAAATCTTAGTTGAAAGTCATTTGCTACTACAATTAAAATTAATTCATAACTTAAATAATCATAATTAAACAAATTTTGTTTACGGAATTTAATTGAAATTAGTAATTTTACTTCAACCATAATAATAAAAGTTAAAAAAAACCGTTTAATGTATAGATTTTAATTAAACAGTAGAGTTGTGATAATTAAAGGATACTACTTAAACTTAGATTAAATAAATCTAACAAATTAGTGAAATAAATACTTTTATAGACTTTAAACAAAATAGACTATCCATTTATAAGAGCAATTAACAGGTCATAATGGTGTGCCTTCACAATTTTATTTTAAAAAAAAATATAAAAAAAAAATTGATCTCACCGCATAAACTAAAGTTGGTTCAGATAAAAAAAAAATTGTGCATTTTAGTTAATAAAATCTAAGAACAGTTTGAAATTTCAAAAATGATTTTTTAAATTTTTGCGTTTAACACCTTTATATTTATTACTAGGTAGAAACTAAATGCACGTTAAAAAAAAAGTTTTTTTTTGTTTTCATAAGTAGCTCTTTGGTTTTTTTTAAAATATCCCCAACTTCTTTTTCGTTGCAGTTTACCTCAACGTACGAAACGTATTTTACAGAAAGTACACTTTTTAAAAGTTTAAAAGGAACAATGGTTTGAGTAATACCTCATAAAAGCATATTAATTTTTTTCAACCCACCTTTTTTTTTTAATTTTAATTTAATTAAAAAGTTTTTTAAAAAGACATGGAAAAATTTGAAAAGTATTATTTTTGTAGAAATTATAAAACGTTGTATTAAGTTATTAAGTATAAATTTCTATTACATGTTGATATGGGGTCAACCGTAAAGTCCGCATTTTCCAAAACATAGACATAACTTTTTTTTAAATTTTTTAAATAAAACAAAAAAATCCATTTAATTTGTCAACCATTTATACTTGTTTTTTTTTCATATTTTTTAATAATTTTATTGTAGCCTTATTAATAAATTTTGGTTTTAAAAAAATCCACACTGGAGACATGAAGCACATACTCAGTGAAAGCACATACTTACTGAAAAAAAAATTTTTCGGTTCCGAACGATATTTAGTTTTTTTTCGTTCGATTTATCCTTTTTAAAACAATTTTTTTAAATGGGTTATTAGATTTCCCCCCTAAAAATATGGTTCCCCAAATGGGCTCCTCCACATTTTTGTGTTAAAGTTCGCAGATATTTTAATACAATTTTCCCGGATCGTTGGGTTGGTCAACGAGGTGTTTTTGAAGGCCCCAGATTTTGATTTAACGCCGCTAGATTATTTTCTCTTGGGATATGTCAAAAAAGTATTATATAATATAGCAATTGAAAAAATTCGAATCCATTGATGGCTTTTTGTCCTTTTTGGCTTGTCAAGTTAAACTTTGTGGTCCTTTTTAAATTTTCATTTAAACTATTTTTTTAAAAAAAAACTATGGAAATTAAAAAAAAGGTGCAATTGAAAATAAAATCAACACTCTTTTCATGGGGTATCACTCAAAAGTTATTCCATTTAAACTTTTAGGGGTGAGTGTCACCCCCCCAAAACTTAAAGCACCAGGGTCCAAAATATACTCAAAAAAAATTGCCAAACTTCAAAATTGTCTCCCTGTGTCACCATTGTGTTAAAAATAAAACCGTAAAGAAAAATAAATTTTAGGGGCTTTTGGGACCCCTATATGTATATGTGGCTTTAAGAAGCCTTAATACTAGAGACCGGCGAGGTTTTTACTTGTTTTTTTTAACTTCAGCGTCTCAAGAGTTTTTTTTTTATTTTCAAAATAGTTAAACCAAAAATTTAATTTATTGTAAAGACTTAACAAACTATTTAATAATAAATATAATAAAAAAAAACCCAAAAAAACTTTCTAGTATATATTTTGGGGACTAAGAAAAAACCATTTTTAAAAGATAATAGTCTAAAAATAATTTATTGATGC
>JAHBCN010019662.1:0-15762 GCA_019359885.1 Listronotus oregonensis
TTTCAATTTTGATGATGAATATCTCGAAAACAAACATTGCGAATTTTTTAGATTTGTAATCAGCCCCAAAAATCCGCACCAAAATTGTACTTCCTTTCATTCAATTAGGGGGACCTGTATATTTAAAATTTTCCCTTTCCCAGTAATCAATAATTTTGACCCTTTAAAAGAAAGTACTAAATTATTAAATTAAATAAAAGTACCTAAATGTAAACCTTATTTCTTTAATAATCCACAGAAATACACAAACATTGGGGAAAAAAAGATAGTTAAATTGCCTTAATTTTCTCACTAATTTTTCCCATGAAATTTTCATTTTCATTATTCATAATTGATATATTATTATTTATTCGGTTACCTAACGTTACGTCTAATAAGAAGCACCTAATTTAAATATAAAAATACTCATGTTAAAAAGAGGGTATATTACCTTGATTTGCGAATAACCATAACTTCAGTCATTTTGGAACAAAATTATAAGTAAAAACAATAAATAAAAAATTTTTTATAGTCGAAATTTTAATAACACTAATCACTAAAATAAGAAGGTTTTACCAATCCAAAAAACGGTACTCCGGCTCTCATAAAATATAATGTGTTCCCAACTTCCCACGATTTATCAGTGTGTAAGTAGGCAACACATTAAATTATTTCGGGGAAATTTTTGTTATTGCGCAGAATGGCAGGGCCAACTCTGACAGTTATTTTCATACTGGGCGGCTTTTTTTGATCGAATGGGCCATAGCAGGGCTTCAATATACACCCCTTAAATTCCTTGGTGCCACCTCCACATCTCGGTCGCAAATTTTGGCTCGACGCGCTAGGTTCCCTTTTTTTTAACAATGTTCCCCAAAATTTAAAAAAATGTAGATATACAATTTGTTTTTTTAAACTAATTTTAAAAACCCGCTTTAAAATTCAAATCGACCATTTGCCTAATATTCACGGCACTTGCAAGAAAAGGCCCTTTTATTTATAGGGAATGAATAAAAACTATAAATGGGAAAATTTTCATCTTTTGGCTGCTTAAAGAATATGTTATTGATTATCATTTCCAAAAAAATCGGCCCTTAGTATTTAAAATTAACTGAGATACGAATTTTTGAAAAAAAGGTCTGTTTTAAGCGTTTTTCCGGCTTTTCTCGGTGAAAAATGGTCGGATCGGGATTTAAAAAAAAAACATTTTTTAGGTTTTTAAATTCTCTACAAACGGTCTTTTATGAGTAAAGTGATATAGCCAGTACTTTTTGTTATATTTAAAAAAAAAAACGAAAAAAGGCCCTTTTTAATAATTATTGTTTAAAAAAATTACCCGAGAAAAATTTTGGTTGGATTTTTGATTTTAGTAATCTACAGGTTATTCCGGACGCCATGGTGCAGTCAGATATCTGTTAACATTAATTACAAAAATGACCTTTTATTTTGCTATAATGATTGGAGTATTTAAGGAAGGATATGAAAAATATAATACAAAGAATCGATTTTAATCACTTAAGAACTATGATATAATACCTATATTCTATATTATAGATTTAATAATCTTTTTGTTATAAAAAAATATATAAACAAATTTTGATTCAACATCCTCATCTCTGCATTATATCAGAGACGTAAAGAGAGTAAATTAAATCAAATCCGCCCGGCTTTTGCATCATTCTCTACGACGGGTTATTTAATTTAATGGCGGCGTGGTACTTTTAGGTTCCAACGGCCGCGGTCGAGTCAACAGACTCTCCTCTTTCTCTCTCGAGAATCGAGATGGCCGAGAAACAGGTTCTTTGATATTACTGGAGCATTCGCCACGGGACGGTGATGGCTAAGAAATAAAAGTCCGGCATCTATCTTATTTTGCTTTTATTTCTTTTCGATTTTATTTAATTGTAAGAAAAAAAAAGATGTTTGTAAATGAAATTAGTATAATAGGGTCCTTGCACTTTTTTTTGATGTCGTTTGCACTATTATAGACCGTTCTTCAAAAAACCCACTACTTCTTTTTTCTTTAATTCGCTTTTTGCCGATATTTGATTTAATAACTTGAAATTCAAAGGTCCTGCGAAAACGCTTTCGTTAGTTACTTATAAATGACGTCATTTATAGGTAAATGTCTGCGTTGCCAAATAGCCTATAGAAATTTGGCATTGGTACAATGACACAGTGGAGATGTACACTAGATGTACGCATTGAACTGGCGGTTTTATAAAAACCCCGCTTTTGCAATATTTGTTTTCATTTTATCGTTGGTCTTGTTTGGTGATTTGTATTGGGTTTTTTCGTTGTTTGGGCTCAAAATATAAAGTTTACCGTTGGGTATAATTACTCATTGCAAAAAAAACGTCTATTAATATGCCTGGAAAGACTTTTTTTCAAGTTCCATCTGATAAGGCTTTAAGGAATCTATGGCTTCAAGCAGGGGGACGTGATCCTGAAAGGTTATCTTCAACATCTAGTTTGTTTGTTTGTGAAGATCACTTTGATGTAAGTATTCTTTTTCAGTTTTATGACAGTAATACGAGCAGAGATTTTTACACGAGTTCATTTCTCATCTCACAAATCAAATAGGTATTTCAAGTTTTTTGTCAAAAGTACAATTAAGTTGAGATTTGGCAAATTATTACCTAGTGATGAGCTTTTCCAATCAGAATCGTTTTAGAAAATTTGAATTTTTAGTACTTTTATTTTTGAAATATCTCAGAAGTTACTTTATTTATCAGTATACTAATTTACACACGCAATTTTTTGGGCCCATATTTAATCGAACTACATAGAAATTATAAAAAATTTATTTTGGGACCCTATTGTAGAATTTAAAAATAAGATAATATTTAAGATGATCTTTAAATCTAAGTGGCCAAAAAATTGCCTAAAGGCACGTTTACACCAAAGTTGACAAAAAATTGTTTGTAGAAAACTAAAAGTTCTCAACTAAAAACTGCACTTCTCAAATTAGAGCAACAAGTGGATGATTTTTTGTAGAAAACTAAAAGTTGCTCTTCTCACATTGAGTGAAACAAGTGAAAAACTTGTTGCCAAAGAATTAGCGCGAAGGGTTTAGGCAGTAGTTCTCCGGTTCTCCACTGGTTTTCTACAAGTTGCTTGCGCAAAGCGAGCAGCAACAAATCTTCCACTTTTAGTTGTCAGTCTTTTTTGATCTTTTACAAGACGCGTTTACACCAAGGAAGTTTAAAGGTGTATGGAAGCCCAATGCTATGGCCCATTCGATCAAAAAATGTCCAGCCCAGTATGAAAATAACTGTCAGAGTTGGCCCCGCCGATTTTGCGCAATAACGAAATTCCACGAAATAATAGGTTTGTTCCAGCACGTCGAAAAACCGCCACCGAACGATCCCCCTTTCATGCGCAGTGATTAAAGTGCGTTCCAACAGAGACGTGACGGTTATCGGACGATCCTGTTTGTGTACCAACAAAACTTGGGATTGTTTAGTTACGGTTCAGAACGGTTCTAGGTTTGTTCCAACAGCGCCAGAAACGCAAAACTACTGCACGCCTCGCAGTGATTAAAATGCGTCCCATTAATCACCGCGCATGAGCGTGATCGTTCGGTGACGGTTTTTCGACGTGTTGGAACAAACCTTCTGATACATGGCCTAAATTGAAAACTGTTTGGGTTAACTTGCGCATTGAACATCTTGGCACTGGATTTTTGATTTTTAACAGCTGTTTCATCTTTATTTTTACATATTTCATCTTCATATGTTTAATGAAGGAGGATTATGCAGAAAAGTTAAGTTAATTTAAGCAACCAAAATTAAGTTATTATAAATTAAGACATTTGTGTGAAAACATGCCAATCAGTTTAAAAATAACAATAAAATTTAGCATACGTAGGGCAAATCACTGTTAATACGGTTTTTTGTGATTTCTATTTTATTAGTGCACTCTCTGGCAGCTGTCCGGTAATTTGTTAACTTCTTAAATAAATATTTGTCTAAAAAATATATAATTTTGTTACATTTTTTTATAACGCATCGGAAAGACGAGTTTCTGTAAGCCTTTTTTATGATGTTATTGTGTGGGAGTTTAATTATTTTAAAAAGGAAACCTTTATTTCATTTTATGATAAGGTTAAAAAATTAAAATAAGTTAAGAAAGTTAAAAGTTGTTTATCTTTTTAACTTAACTTAATTTTTAATTTATGTGTATAATTAAGACCATTTGATCACATAATGTTTATCTTTTCTTGTGTGACTTTAACTTATTTTAACTTAATTTAATTTTTCTGCATAATCCTAACTTTATTTAGAATAGCGTGCAACGTGCTTTAGCATTTTCTATTTCCTCGCTTGTTTAATTATTCGAAAACATTAATTCTTACACCTCCTAAGCACATCATTAAATTTAATTATCTTTAAAGATGAGTGACGATAATATGAGTGATATTTGCTAACTTGATCACAAAAATAATAAATAGAAAAGTAGGGTTATATTTTTAAAACAAAAAATTCCAAAACTTTTGATTTGTCAGTCCCAAAAACGATCCGCAAAGCGATCCAACGTTTGTACTTTTCGTACCGTCACGAAACTAGTTTAAGGCCGCGCATGCGTCTAAGCGCATCAAAAAACAGTTCAAAAACGATTTCGAAACGATACCGGATTTCTTGTTGGAACAAACCTAATTTAATGTGTTCCCTACTTACACACTGATAAATCAGGGATAGTTAGGCAACACATTATACTTTTATGGGAGCCGAATTAGTTTCGATTGTTTTGCTTTGCGTGATTATATTTTTGTTGCAGAAGTTTTTTGGATTGATAAAAAAACCCTTTTTAAGGGGGTTAGTGTTTATTAAATTGTGACTATAATTTTGTGTTTATTGTTTGTTACTTATAATATCGTAACAAAATGACTAGAGGTTGTATGGTTTTATTTTGGAAATCTAAGGGTAACATACCCGGCATTTTACTTTAGTTAAGTATTTCTTATATTTAAATTAGGTGCTACTTATGGGTGTAACGTTTAGAATGAAAAAAATATATCAAATTTTGAATTATAGAAAATGAAAATTTCATAGAAAAAAAAGCAGGGGAAAAGTAAGGCAATCTTAACTATCTTTTAGATGATTTCCACAATGTTTGTGTATTTCTGTGGATTATTAAAAATAAATAAGGTTTACATTTAGGTACTTTTTTTCATTTAATAATTTAGTACATTCTTTTTTAAAAGGGTCAAAATTATTAATTACTGGGCAGACCAGGCAAATTTTAATATATACAGGTCCCTCTAATTGAATAAAAGAAAGCAATTTATGTTAAAGTTCCTTTTTGCTTTTTTGTATTTGTTTAAAAAGAAATTAGATTTTTGGTTTCTTAAACTTACAATATCAACTTTTTAAGCTCGACATACTGTAGACACATAATATTTAACGGTTACTGTTACAATGGATACCTAGGTACCAAAGGTTACTAAACATTTTTAACCAGTTATACTGTCTCATGAATGTTTGTTATTAGTGAAAAGTATATGCCTAAAAAGCAGTTAAATTTTTTTTCACTTTTTAATGTACAACCACAATCTTAGGATTAGATTAAACTCATTTACACTATCTTGCCCTTCTTTTATCACAAAATTGGTGATAAGTGTATGAAACTATCATACAATGTTTGAAATTTATTTTTAAAAAATCGTGTTTTTATTTATTTACAAAGATTTTTGGTAAAAATACAAAACTCCCAAAAATATCGACCATTTAAATAGAAGGCTTTATAGATAGTAACAAAGAATTATGGAAGTCCGGCTCTGACCTACTATTCATTGCGCAAACTCCGCGGGGCCAATCCCCCGATTCCCGCTGCCCTGCACGCCTGGACAATTTTGTTCTACAGTATTGGGCTTCCATACACCTTTAAACTTCCTTGGTTTACACCAAAGTTGACAACTAAAAGTTGACAAAAGATCTTTTGTAGAAAACTACAAGTTTCTACTTCACTTCTCAAATTAGAGCAACAAGTGGAAGATTTTTTGTAGAAAACTAAAAGTTGCTCTTCTTAAATTTAGAGAAACAAGTGGAAAACTTGTTGCCGAAGAATTGGCGTGAAAGGTTTAGCAGTAGTTCTCCAGTTTTCCAGTAGTTTTCTACAAGTTGCTTGCGCAAAGCGCAGCAACAAATCTTCCACTTTTAGTTGTCAATTTTCTTTGATCTTTACCGACACTCCGTGGGAAACTAAAATTAAGTGGAAGATTTGTCTCTCGATAAGTGGAAGACAGGAAAAGTTGCAGTATTTTGTAGAAAAAGCAACAAACTGCCGCAATTGTGGAAAACTTAGTGAAATACTTTTTAGTCGGCTTACGAAATAATAAACTCTTAATTAAATTGTTAATTTAAAAAAATATAGATTGGCGTTTAAAAAAATATCATTATAATAATTGTGCAAACTATTTATTTTAAGCTTAGTGCCAATAACCAAAATTTATCAAAAAATAGATATTCTTAATACAAAATTTAAACAAACCGCTTCTCTGTTGTCGGTAAATAGCGTCCAAAACCAACCGCTCATTTTTTTAATCCCTGGTTTAATTAGAAAATAAATATATTTCAACCAGTTCTTCTCACAATCGACTCTGATCCCATTATAAATTATATTATTAAGATGGACAATAAAAACACCGTCCTATGTTTATTATCGGATTAAAGCATTCCACGTGAAGCTTATGAAAAAATGCTACGAGTAATATATGACTTTTTTCAAACATGAAAAAGTCAGGGGCGCACTGGTAGAATATTAACACGAAATTTTTAGTATGTTTAAAAAGTGGAATAATAATTGAAAGGTTACTGATCAAAGTACTCTTTGTCACATAAAACGTTTATTTTTATACATAGGAGATAGTTTGTGGTCACAAGAATTTGGAAGGAAAGAACACATTTTTACAGCCATTTTTCATAACTCAAATATTTAAGGATTGAAGGAAAAAAGAAGAAATACTTTTTGCATTAAAAAAGGAATCTGAGCTCAAAAATATAGCCAAGGAAAGCCCCTAAAAGAAAAGATCAAGATAAGAGGGACAAAGGGCAAGTCAAAACAACACACCGACTTAAACATATCAAAAATTAAATAGCCGAATAAATGTCAAGCCAACACTATAACCATCTTCTTGATGTAAGCTACAAAGCAGTTCAGAAAATGATACTCATCTGGTCTCAAAAGGGTTTATTAAGTGGGTAAAAATCAGAGACTACTCTGTGACATGAAAAACAGAGTGTTTTCCTGAAGATTTTTCGCAGTAGCGAACATGATTGTGATTTTAACGCATTGAACTGGACAATGTTGTTGGTACACTAATCCAAAATTAGTTTAAAATACTGTAAAAGTGATGGAATTTTACCTAAAAAGACGAAACAGCAGAGGGCATAGAATCTTAAGTTTGTGAAATACATAAAAGCCATTTAGTTTTACGCACCGTCAAGTACATGCCTTTTCTCATTATATAACCAAAAAGTAATTTCAGCATTGATTAGTTTTTGTTTTACTACACACATTATTCTGTTCCATGTTCCTGGTCATATCTATGGCTGTATAACATTTTAAAATCTTTAGTATTTAGGCAAAACGACTTATTTTATTTTGAACATTTTGATGCATCTTAAAAATGCACTTTTTTCTTAAGAGTTTCAAATCTCTCTAAGAAATTTATCTACAATTATGGCCGCCGGCCGTGTCCACGGCCTACATTCGGTGTGACCATCCCCAACAAGGGTGAAACACGTGTAATCGAATTGGCTGGACCCGGGGTTATCCATTTACTTGGAGGCCTCGTAATTTTAAACCAACCAAGATTAGTAGTCATACCTACCAGGACTTTTAATATTTTTTTTCAGTTTATTAAGGAGCATATATGCCCAAAGAAACTCCACCTTTTTGTTATTATTTATAACAAGGCTCAAGAAGTTTAATTTTATTAAATATTATATAATATATATATATATATATATATATATATATATATATATATATATATATATATATATATATATATAATATATATATATATATATATATATATATATATATATATATATATATATATATATATATATATATATATATATATATATATATATATATATATATATATATATATATATATATATATATATATATATATATATATATTTTTTGAAATTTTATTTTCGTTTCCGAGATATTTTACTTCAAACTTACTGATGAAATAATTAAAATAAACAATATTTTAATCTAGTAAGCGCACAATACCAGACGCCATATGTGAAATTAAATTTGTCAGTTGTCAACAGTTAAATGCATTTGAATCTGTTATTGTAAAAGCTACGAGAAGATGGAGTTTACCAACGAAGAATATGCTGATATCATTTATATCTACGGTTTATGTGACGGAAATGGTCTAGCAGCTTGTCGTGAGTATCAGCAGAGGTTTCCAAACAGAAGGCAACCTTCTAGACGCGTTTTTTCTGACTCCTTTCAAAGACTTCGCGAATGTGGAATTGGTAAGCGTCCTAAAAGCGGCCGTAATAGGTTAGTACACAATAAGAGGAAGCTGTAATTGATTCGGTTCTTTGATCAACCAGAAAATTAGTACTGACGAATTGTAACACGTATCCAACTTACTCAGAGTTTCGCTTGGCGAACTTTAAATCAGGAAGTTGTCCATCCTTACCATCGGCAAAACGTGCACAATTTGTAACCAGGTGACAATGGCAGAACAACGTCTGTTTTTTTGTCAGTGGTTATTAGAACAACACAATGTAAATCCGGAGTTTATTCGAGAGACCTTGTGGTCGGACGAATCCAATTTTCACCAAGAGACAGGTATTAATAATTTCGCAACGGAATCAATATTTGGTCACTAGAAAATCAATGTAATAAGAGTTCGCAATTTTCAGCAAAGATTTTGCATCAAACACCAGGTGTGGCATTTTTAACGGAAGATTGTTACCTCTCCAAGTTCTACCCCCACGATTGAATTGTTATATTTTACTTGGAACTTTTGGAAAACCTGTTGAAAATAATGTTGATGATTTGCCTCTCAACCTACAGAACAAAATGTGGTATCAACACGATGGTGCACCACCACACGTTGGAAGAAATGTTGTTAGGTGGTTGAATAATAATTTTAATCAAATATGGATAAGCAGAATGGTCCTGTCTGTTGGCCCGCAAGTGTCTCCTGGCCTCAACCCCTTGACTTTTATCTCTGGGGCCATTTAAAACAGATGGTTTATATGTACAAATAAACTCGGTTGAACAATTGCAGGAAAGAATTAATAATGCTGTACAGCATATTCAAGTTACAACAAATTTTGCAGAGGTGTACAATTCATTAATAAACAGATGTCATGCTTGCATCCGTGAGAATGGTGGAATTTTTGAACACTTGTTATAATTTTGTTTATTTTGTATTTGGAAAATAATAAATGTTATTTGTTGTTATGTACCATATGTTTTCTAATAATAATTTAATATCTAAAATTTTAATTTTCTCTAGTATTTTCCAACACTTATTTTCACATACGACGTATAGTTTTAATACAGCGACTAGATTATTGTATTACTAATTAACTATTTCATTTTATGCAAATATCTTATAAACAAAGGCGAATTTCAAAAATTATTCTTTAATTTTCGTTTCAAAATTAAAAATGAGTACGGGATCCCATTTTTTCGCCTCGACTTATGAATAATCAATTCTTTGAATATATATATATATATATATATATATATATATATATATATATATATATATATATATATATATATATATATATATATATATATATATATATATATATATATATAATGTATTGCATATACTTCTAACATTTTTATAGTCCTACTCTTTACGATCATTAATTAAAAAAAAAACACCCAGATCTTTTTTGGACGATACAATTCTTACAGATTAGAGTTAAGAGCCAAAAAAGTATTAATCAAAAACCGGACAATAGTACAGACATGTCTGAGATACACTGACAGGTCCACTTTCTTTCAGCTTTGGTAAAGTCAGGTAAGAAAACAGTGGCGGTACAGATAGAATCGAATCTATGAAAATGTAAGAATAATCAGTTGCTTAAAATAGATTTTTTATCTAAAGTGTGCCAGTTGTTAGTTGTTATGCCAGTATTATTTTTTAAATAGTTTAATTAAAAGCTAATAAGCATTGTCTCTACAGTAGATAATTAGGAATTTTAGAGTAATGTACTATTTTTGATTATCTACAATAAAGTGTAATTTCCATTTGATTATTAGAAAAGTGGAATATGGTTTATTGAGAATACTTCAAGGAATTTAATGCTGTTGAAAATTTAACTTAAAGTTAGTTTTGCAACAAGTTAGACTATTGTCAATAAAGAAAATTATTTCGAACTTTCGTCCTTATTGTACATTAAAAAAAAATGCTTAAATAATTGTCGTAGGTATAAATTGTTTGCTTCGTTGAGCCCTTTTTATATACATACTTAACAAGTAAACTGGTTAAAATTTTAAATAGAGAAGTAAACCCTTTTGTACATTCGAAACAGGATCATTTTTTTTATAAAGAAGGTTTTTTTAGTTCGGCAAATTTTAAAAAATGATGGGGGCTACCTAAAATGAATCCGTAAAATTGTAATATTTTTTATTGTTCTTCGAATTTGTTTAGGAAATAATTAACTTATATGACTTGCCTAAAAAATATTTTTTCTAAATTTTTTTTCTTTAACATTTTATACATATTTAATGCTCTCGTACTAACTAAACCAGGTCTTAAAGTATAATTATTCTATCTGAAATACTTAAGTGTCACACCACTGGTTATTCCTCACAAGGGAAGAATACAAAAACACCCACTGAAATATACGACCTAAGGAAGGTTTCAGATTAAAGAGTTTGTATTCAATCTGTGTTTTTAAAAGGAGATTTTATCTTAAAATTGACTTCTGGTCCACCTTACTGGTGACCTAACTATATACAAATACTTTCCAATTTAGAATGTGGAGATAAAAAATATTTTTCTGTTTTGACTACAAATTACCAAAAAATATATATATTTTTTTAATATGGTAACAAATTTGGGATGTCTTTAGGAATACCTCAAGTTTACTTTCTACGACTCGTATTTTTCGACAATTACTTTTGGCTAGATGTAATATAGCCCAGTAACTAAAGACCTGAAAGTACCCAAAGCTGTAAATAAATCTGTACAGTTTTTATTTGTTTATCACGATTTCGACTTTGGAACCCACTGAAAATGGCCCACCAAAGTCCCAAAAAAGAGTTTTGCGCGAATATCTGCCAAAATATGCGAATTAGAGAATTTTTGTTTAGACAGAAAATAGTCTTTACTATTTTTTTCGCAACACCAATATTTTTCGGATCATTGAACACTTGCTAAGGTCTCATTATAAAAAGGAAATGTTAATAACAAACCATTTTACAAGAAATATCAATAAATTAATGGGATACTCTCAAAATAAACCTTTGATCGCTTTTTTTAATATTCTAGAAAAATCAGAATGGACCCAAACTCATATGCAATGATAGGTACGAGTTTTCACATTCCGATGAACTTTAAATGATTAAAAAATATGCATTATTGCCGGAGTAAAGAAACAGAATTCGTCCGCCTGCTTATAAGTGAATCCATGAAGATAGCGGCATTTTAGCGGTAAAGCGGCAGCTGAAATGAACTAGCGCAGGATGCGAGATGTCCCGAACTCGACACGAATGCCTTGGCGATTGTTGTGTAGTTAGTTGCCTACTGAACGGCGTCCGAATATTGTTTATTACGTTAGATTATAGAAAATCCCAAACAATTAATAATGTATTACAATGTCTTTGTTAAAAAAATAAGTAAATAAGAAAATTAAATTACTGCATCTTTTATCAAATCACTTCCAATAAAAATATTATTAAAACTAGTTATTTATGCAAAAGTGTGTTAACTTAGTCTTTTTACGCACGGACCGCTTCGCTATAACTTATTCAATTTTTTATTTTAGATCGATTTTTCATAGAAATATATTTATATCAGAAAAAACCTAAAATATATCCAATTAGCATATTAATAAAGCGTTGTGTCATACAATTATGTTTGATAATAAAATTATTATAATAATAATTTGGCAAAAAATGTTTGAATTATACGGTGTTCACTTTAGGTACTAGTGTGTAATGTAAATTACTGACCTTTTTGTTATACCACCCCACAGAAATCGTATAAAAACATGCCAAATTGACAAAAGAAGGTGATTTATCACGTCTGAAATATAATTGGAGAAAAATAAAAAGCTTCCCTTTATCTAACCAAATTAACCATGACCGCCCTTTCTGGCTGATTCTCGTGGGGCCAGAGGGGGCAGTCATGGTTAGTTCTAGTTAGTTAAAGCTTTAGTTTTTATTTTCCCCAATTGTATTTTAGGCGTGATAAATCACTAAAGTATACCTAAAATTGGAAAATAAACCATTCCTCTTCCATCAATACCTTCGCCCGACTTCGACTGATGTCGTAAATCTTTCGTGTTTGGGAATACTTTTCGCGAGCTGTCTGCATCCGCCAGTCTGAAATGAGACCATTTTTGTAGATTACAAGTAGAGAAATGTAAGGGGGGGGAGAAAGCGTTTGACCACTGCGCATCCAATTTTACGAGGACGGCATGTGAGCCGCCATGGTTGTTTCTACTTGTCAAATCAAAATTGACATTTGTTTTGTTTTCTTTGTTGTTCTTATGGTATAAAAAGGGTTGTCGTATAAACGAGAGTTTTTCGTAAATGTTTTGTTTACTTTTTGATTAGATTTGGCTTCAGCGGCTTGGTATTCTTTCAAGGTTTTGATCTAAATGTAGTGTTTCATTTATAATATGAATGCTTTAATTTAGTTTAATGAACTATGACTTGTTGCGGGGAATTTTTTTAGAAGATATAGTACAGAAAAAAAATATTATTTTCGTTTGTGGGGCCCCCCCTTTTATTAGTGAAAATATTTTATTGGGTAAAAAAAAACCTAGAAAAAAAAGCTAAAAAAGTTTAATTGTAATTTTATAAGATAAATAATTATAATAGTTTAGGTCTTTTTGGGGTTTTTCATACTTGCAGGCGCAAAAAAATTTACATGTAATATTTTAATTTTAGATTTTTTTAAAAAAGGAAGTTTTGGTTAAAAAAAGGTTTAAAAATCCCCAAAAAGAACAATTGGGCAGCTAGCGGGGTACTTTTTTTTTAAAACAGTTTTTGGATTTTAAAAGGGGAAAAAAATTTAAACCTTTTCCCTTTTTTTTGGAGGGGATTTTTACCCAAGTAACCCCCCAATTCCATGGCGAAACACCATCCCAAAAAAATATTCAAGGGGGAAAAAATAAGAAATAAGTTAAAACCCAAATTGATTCCCCTTTAATTTCCCAAAAAAAACCTATTAAAAAAAATATTTTTTTTTATTGTTAACCCAATAGTTTAAGAAAAATAAACCCACCGGAAAAAGTAAAAAGTCACTTTTCTTTTCCCCCGAGGGGAGAGTGTGAACCTTTCCCATGATTGGCTATATAACTCAAAATTTTTTGGTTTTTTAGTATTGGAAAATTCCAATATTAATTAAATTAAAAATTTTTTCCCCGAGCAGCCTAAATAGAATGGGGGTGTGGGGATCTACAATTTTTAAAAAACATCGAAAAAAATTTTTTAAATTATAAAAACAATAAGATTAGTTTAACAGGAAACAAAAATTTATGTTTAAATTTTTTACAAAAATTTAATAGTAAAAAAAAACCTATTCTACTAAAAAGGGAAATATTAAAAAATTTGAAAAAAATAAGCTACAAAGAAAAGGACTATATCTGGTTGTACTAAAAATTTAAAAATAGGAGTATGGGGTATTAAAAAAGAGTTCCATAAAAAAAAATATATGGGAATGGCAGCTTCCAGCTTTTTTAAAAAAAGGTAAAACCCCTAAACAAAACAAGTGGCATAAGTTAAAGGTTGACATCACAGTGCAAAAAAATTAATATACCTATAGTTTGTTTTTTTTTTAAATATATAGGACCTTCCTTTTATAATTTTCATAGTAAGAAAAAAAATCACACTTATGATCACCTGCTTAAGATGATATACGATTATAGATATTATTTAACAACCATTTTATAAAATAAAAAGGGTTTTTCCATTGTATTTCATGTAAAAAGGGCATTTCTTAAAGTAAATTTTCTTCAATGCAAAAAAAAAAATTTTACATAAAAAGCAGTGTATAAATAAAACACTTTTTTACTGATTATTTATTTTATTTTTAAAAAGCCATTTGCCCCTATAAAATAAGAACTTTTTTTTCGTGCAAATTTTTTTTTAAAAATCCTAGCAGAGCGCTTTCGGCAAAAACCCTCATCAGTGCTATTCATCGTCAAGCAGCAAAGCATAAAAATTTGCACGAAATACAAAAATCTCTTCCTTTTCCCAAATTCCCATACACAGCCCAACCAAGTTTCATTTTTGTCCATATTGCATGTTTTTGAGAAATTCTTTTTGGATGCCTTTTATATTGTATGAAATTTTTTTCTATATTCTTCCTTTTTAACTTTAGGTCTGGTTGTTATTCAGAATTAGTTTACACCCTTTCACACCAAATTCTGAAATACACCTTGATAAGAGCACTTACATAAAAAAGGGGTGAAATACTGTACACCAATTTTGAATAACAGAGGCCCTTTATTTGACTTTTTAAAGAATCCATTAAAAAGATATGTTTACTTTTTGAGTTCTAAAGACAGCACTGCAGTTATTGGATAAAATTATTAAAGCTTCTTTGGGTAAACAAATTTATTTTTGATTCCCGATTTCCATTTATCGTTTTAAAAAAAAATTTCTGCCAAGTCACCTGGGTCTTCTTGCCCTTTCATTTAAAAAAATTTTAATATATATTATATGCATATTTATAAGGTGTTTCTTTTTTTATCCTTACTAAAAAAATTTAAAAAAACATAATGTAGGATTTCAATATTCTGAGGTTTTTAACAAGAAAAAAATCTTTTAACCCATAAATATTTTGGGAAATTTATACAAATAATTTACCTGCATAATATACTGGGGTTTAAAAATGGACATGTTTTTATCTTAAAATTTTAATTTTTTTCATAAAACGTTTAAAATTATTTATTCAAAACCATTTTAATTAAATTTTTTGTTTACAAACAAGATTATGACATGACAAACCCAAATGATGACAAATGACAAGCGAAAGCAACCCCTGGCGGCGCCCCCCTTTTTTAATTTTTTGCGCAGATTTTTTGGTTTTCCCTTTCATTTTTGAAATTTTAAATCAAAATTTTTTCCCAATTTTTTTTATGATGGGGGGTTTCTTTCCCCCTTTGGGCCCAAACCAAATTTTAAATTTTCCAAATTTTTTTCCTTTTTTTGGGCGACTAAATTTTTTTGGAAATAACAATATTTTTATAAAAATTTTATTCTCATTTTTATTTTTTAAAAATATTTTTAAAAAAAAAAAAAAATAAAAAAATTTTTTTAAAAATGTCAAAAAAATTGTCAAAAAATTTTTATAGTTTTGTTTGGCCCGGAAAAAAAAATTTTTTTGGTTTTTTTTCAAATTTTAAACCCAAAAATAAAAAAAATTTTTAAAATTTTTAAAAAAAGGCCCTTTAATTTTTCGCAGGTTCCGTACCAACATAAAAAAACCCAAAAAAACAAATCAAAAAGAATTTTTTGAATTTTTAAGAGTAAAAAAATTATTTTTGTTTTTGGTTTTTTTTTTATTAAAAAAATTTGTTAAATAAAGGTGAAATTTAAAATTTTTCT
>JAHBCN010019663.1:0-15860 GCA_019359885.1 Listronotus oregonensis
TAAAAAACCAAAAATTTTTTTGTTGTCTGTCTCAGCACTTGTAGTTTTAAATTTATTGTTAATTTAGTATAAATCCATTATTTTAAAATGTTAAATGAATATGAAAATGGCCCCCAAAAGGCGGGACCTTTGGGTTGCCTCACTTCTGCCGGTAATCAAACATAAATCTTTTTGAATTTTACAAAAAAGGGGGCGGATTGCGGAAGTAATGTTGCGTATTTTCAAGAAAACCCAGTCTTTATCACCACCAACCCTCTGGTCTGTTATTCCATGCCAAGTTAACAATTTCCGTAAAAAAAAATCAAGATATTTCGGGTTAAGAAACTAGTTGCTTTTTTAAAAAGGAAAAAAATGGTTATGGGAAAAAGGTCAAAAATTTTTAAAAAAAAAAAATCAAAATTTTTTACTTAACCCCTGATAAAGTTACTTAGCAAGAAAGTAATAGCCATTATGGGGTGGCTGGGGCATGCCGGACAGACGAAATATACAGAATGAAGCTAAGGATTAAAATAAGAAATGACGTGGCTATATAAAAATAGTGGATTTAAAAAATAAAGTTAAAAAAACTTTTAGTAACCAACGATGAAGGCTCGTTTTATATCAGATTTCTACAGGAATTTTTTTAAGCTGAGACCAAGGAAGCTCAAAATGAGCGTTTATTGTATCGTTATAAAAGGGGAAATGTTTTAATCAAGTAATTGGAAACACACTATTTCAAATGTACCTAAAGAAATTGCGAATTTTTTGAAGCTTAAAGACATCAGTAGATACACTGGCCAATTTTTTTAGAAGAACGTCAACTACTTTCCCTTTGGGTGCTTCGGTGTCGATATTTTGGTTTAAAAAAAGGATGGAGGTTGGAAGTTTTCTTCTGTTGCGGGGGAATATTGCTGAATCCTATAGTAATAAGGGAAAATTTAAAGAAGATTTTCCCGAAATTCCACCAATATTTCCCTTGAAGTAACAGTAAAAAATATGAATATTAAGTAGTTAAAGGTGATAACGATACCCCAACAACAAATTTAAAAACTGTTAATTCAAGTATTATTCCTCTAATTTCTTTTGCTAATTGCTCAAATTGCACAATTACTTTTAATGTTAATCTTAACCTATTTTTTTAAAATATTTTGTCATAAATTAGTTATTTTTTATAAATAAACCCTAATATTTCCCACAAGCATATTTTTTTTTTTTACTCTTCCCTTTTTTTTGTCAGGCCCAAAAAATATTACTTTCGTAGCTAGCAACCAGCACCAGGTAACACGAAGGTTCTCTTTCGTTATCTTTCGCGTTGATAGGACCACAAAGTTTTCTTATTTATACAGTAGTAGAAAAATAATATAATTTCATCATTAGTCCAGTAACTGAAGACCTGAAAGTACCCAAAGCTGTAAATAAATCTGTACATTTTTCATTTGTGGTGCAATTCTTAGGTCTTCGAATGCTGTCAAGCGATTTTCTCGCGAATAACTGCTAAAAAATGCGAATTAGAGAATTTTTGTTTAAACAAAAAATAAAGATCGTCTCGAAATCTACAAAAAAGGTTTTTACCATTTTTTCCCAAAAAATATTTTTTTCAAAAAAGGCCGTCGAAAAAACCATCATTCCCCACTGGATAGATTGGGGTTTTCTACCGAATTTTTTGGGCCACGGGTTTGGGAAAAGCTTTTTTGCCCCTCTTTGGGTTTTTTAAAAATAAAGGTACATTAAGAAAATAGACATTTTTTGTACAGTGAAAGCATTTCAATAGGTGATTAGTTTTTGATTCGCGATTATTCTACAGATTTCCTAGAACTCCCGATAAATGCATCTTAGTTTGTTTTCGAAACATAGATGGATGTACTTGTTAAAGTAGCAAATAATTGAATCTCTTGTCTGTGACAGGTATTACTATTGCTGATGTATGTAATGACATAATTATTTAAAAACCCTTTTTTTAGGTTCCAATAGCATCTTTTTTTTACATAACAAAACAGAAAATTTTTTTTATATCTAATCACAAAAAACTCTAGGTTTCAGTCTTTAAAATAAATTAGAGAACCTTTACGTAACATGATCACCAATTTTAAGTATTTTTTACTGTAAATAATGTTTGTTAAAACAAAATTTTCGATAAACAGACAAAGCGTAATTGCTTATATTTTTAATAAATTACCCAGCGATTATTTTGCTTTTTTTATTAAATTATAGACATGAATTTGAATGCGTAACTCTAATTTTATCAAGTACAGGCATGGGCACCCACAAATCGGGTAACCATTGTTAAACTTTTTACGTTTATTTTTACCTTAAATTTAATTGTTTGGTATATGTAACTTTTTTTAGATCAATTTTTTTTGTTTTCAAAATCCTATTCAATTTAAAACCCCCCCCACCTCATATAATATGTGTAGGATAAAAAGGGCAAGTTCTTTATTCCATTGGTAAAAAGTACGCTGAATTTATGCGCTGAACGTCAAATGACGTCATGAGAAGTTCTGATGGAACAAATTAAAACAAAATGTTCAGCTGATTGTTGTGTTTCTCTTCCTTATTTATTTATATTTTTTGCTCAAGTATTTTATAATAACGCTTTAACATAGTATATGGAATATAAAAATTAAATTTTATAATATTAAAAAAAAATTGAAAAGTGCAAGAGTCTTGAAGGTCCGTCTTGGTCTTACGTAGTCTTGCACTCCTCGGTCTTGGTTTTGGTCTTGCATACCCCGATCTTGGTCTTGGTCTTGCAAGCGAAAAGGCGGTCTTGGTCTTGGTCTCGGTCTTGGTCTTGCTGCAAGACCAAGACCAAGACCGGAAGATCAAGACCGGTCTCGCTCATCACTAATTGAAAAATTAAAAAAAAACTATGGTGTATTTAGAACACTTTAGAGAATTTATTCCCGTTGAAAATTTTTCCCAAAGTAATTTTTCAACAAGTTAGACAATTGTTAATTAACAAAAATTTTTCCGAATTTAAGTCTTCATTGTACCGGGTGTTCCACTAAGAGAGGTAGTCGGCTATATCTCAGAAACTACTAATTGTATAACTATCGGGAAAAAATTTTTGAATAAAAGTGACCAAGAAAATTGATGGAAATTATTTTCAAGTCTGTGGGATGGCAGCTAGGGGGCGTAAGGGTAACAACAAAACATAAAAATATACATTTCTCAAAAAAATATCAAATAAAGTGTATCAATAAGTGGTACTATTTTATTCTTTAATGTTTTCTAAACAAAGAAGCTTCAGGTGAAATTTTTTTGTCAGTTCTAAATTAAAGTGGTGGGGAAGGTTAAAGTTTAATTTAGAAAAGTGCTAATAACTCCGGTTTGCTTTCACCGAATTTAGTAAACTTGGTCTCATTTAGAAGTGCATTTTAAGCATTATTTTCAGGTGTATAAACTATTGCTACAGTCATCTCACAAACGCCGCTAGAAGGTGTCAAGGTAAAAACTAACTTATTTTACGAAATTTTTTGAAAATTTTAAATACAATGATATATATCCTTTTACATATTTAGATTAAGAAAAAAAACCAACAAAACGGCGAAAACCGCAATTTAATATCTCTTTTCAAACCCAATATATTAGCAAAAATATAAATACGACATAGAGACGTAACGCATTTAACGACACAATGTTTTTACCTAGGCCGATTTCTTTAGGTAAAAATTAAATTTATAAATTTTTACAAATCGAATGACATACTGCATGGTTTTTACTAATTTTAACCCATTTAACGATATTAGACAACATTAGATAATTGCCAACCTAAAACTGTAATAATCCATTGAGCGTGGTCCTTATCAAGTTAGCTTTGAAAACAAAAGGATGCTGTCAAAAATCCAACAATTTTTATTTTAAAATATTATTTTTAGTGTTGTGCTATTGTGTTTTTTAATAATTTTATTTTTAGTGTTGTGCTATTGTGTCCTTTAAAAATGCCTTTGTTGCTTGAGGATTAAACTCTACATAAGGAAAAACGTTGATTGTGTAAGGGGCGAAGAATACTTCCCGTGGTACGAAAGCGATTTGCTAAACAAGTGAACATTCTGCTGCCGCTGCCGTACCGGCCTCTCTAAGGATATCTCAATACATACAGCCTTGCAGCTATTGTCGCATTTTGCAGACGCTCAAAATAAATAGCAATAATATTAACTGCTTCTTCAAGCAATAAAGGCATCTTTTAAAAACACAATAGCACAACACTAAAAATTATATTTTGAAATAAAAATTGTTGGATTTTTGACATTTTAGCATCCTTTTATTTTCAAAGCTAACTTGATAAGGCCCACGCTCGATGGATTATTACAGTTATAGGTTGGTAATTATCTAATGTTTTATAATATCGTTAAATGGGTCTAAGTTAGTAAAAATTACGTAGGTCATTAGATTTTGTAAAAATGTATAAATTTAATTTTTACCTACAAAAATCGGCCTAGTAGAAAACATCGTGTCTTTAAATGCGTTACGTCTCTATGTAGTATTTATATTTTTGCGAATATATTCGGTTTGAAAAGAGACATTAAATTGCGCTTTTCGCCGTTTTGTTAGGATTTTTTCTCTATCTAAATATGTAAAAAAGTATATATCATTGTATTTAAATTTTTCAAAAAATTCGTAAAATAGGTTAGTTTTTTACCTTGACGCCCTCTAGAGGCGTTTGTGAGATGAGTGTAGCAATAATTTATACACTTGAAAATAATGCTTAAAATGCTCTTCTAAACGAGACTAAGTTCACTAAATTCGGTTAAAGCAATCCGGAGTTATTAGCACTTTCTAAATTAAACTTTAACCTTTCCCCCCACTTTAATTTAGAACGACACCGAAGCTTCTTTATTTAGAAAACATTAAAGATAAAAATAGTACCATTTATTGATACACTTTATTTGATATTTTTTTGAGAAAGGTATATTTTTATGTTTTGACGTTACCCTTACGCCCCCTAGCGGCCATCCCACAGACTTGAAAATAATTTTCAGCAATTTCTCTTGGTCGCTTTTATCTAAAATTTTTTTCCCGAAAGTTATACTATTAGTAGTTTCTGAGATATAGCCGACTACCTCTCTTAGTGGAACACCCGGTACATTAAAAAAAAAATGTTTAAATAATTGTCGTATAAATTTGTTGCGTAGTGAAGCCCTTCTTATATACATACCTAACAAGATCAAACCATAAAAAGTTAAAAAATTTAATGCTTTATTTATAATAATTTTATAACTTTGACAATATTACTCTGATTTTTTTTGTTTTGTTTTTGGAGTTTGGACTTTTTCATCAAAAATATCCTCCTCTTGATGAATCTTTTTTGCAATTTCCTCTATCTATTATGGTTTTTAATTTATCATCAAAAATCTAAATGGCTTTTTTTGTTTGTTGTTAATACCAATTGCAATTTTTATTTCTTAGATTTGCATTTCGCGTCGAATGAGCTATTGCTCACATTTTTCAAAGCCTTCTAACTATTTTTTACAGAAAACACACTTCTCGACTAAACTAAAAGATAAGAGCTCATTTATAAACAAATAAAAAAAAATAATACCTTGTTGTCATGCGAGAGTTTAAAACTTTAGAAGTCGATCCATTGTATAATAAAAGATTAATTAATAATTATCAGTTAAAAAAGTACATTCGCGTGTCTATAATATCGTAACGACCCGTTTCTAAATAAATTTACCTCTTCCGATAATTACAACAATTTTGCAGCGTTCTGGTGTCACAATAAGCGAACAAAAGTGCATAAAATTCCATGGAAATGCACCATTTTATACCGCATGAGCTAATTTTTTATAATTTAATTTAAATACATGTTGGCACAATAGAAACCATTGTTCCTTTCCATGAAAGTTATAAGCAGATGATGCGATATAAACACTTTTGTCACGAAATTGTTATTAAAATGGACGAAATGGTCGCGGATGGCTAAAGCGAGGGTGTTTTCAGGGTTCGCTCAGCGGTTTCGTCAATTATGTACGGGGTGTCCTGATAAAGTCGTCCTCCGGCGATATCTCGAGAACCCTTCATTGCATAGTTTTCGGAACAAAAAAATATTTACAGTAAAATCGACCTCGAGAAAATGCTGAAAATTATTTTCAAGTTTCTAATTCTGCCGCTATGCCATATTAACTTATGTCGTTGATAGTTTTCTTACAAACTATGTAAAATAGTGTGAGTTTTTCCCTAATCTGTCAAATATAGCAAGGAGGGAGAAGCGAATGTACGTTTAAAAAAATGAAATAACTTTGTTCCGGCCTAACCGATTGTGATTAACTAGGTCTCGTTTGAAACAGCTTTTACCAGGGCTTAAGATAAAATATTATTATAATACATTAATTTTTTTGTTTTATTCTCAGAGATTGATTTGTATCAAAATTATAAATTTTGTCATTTTTTTCGAAAAACTTAAATATAATTGTATTATTATTATAAGCCCATTAAAAAGAGCATAAGAAAGTAAAGAAACTGGTGAAAACCGCATATCGATATCTTAATTGATTCTGGAGTTATTGCTGAAAAACTGCATTACTCGTATCCTTTAATGCAGTTTTTCGGCAATAACTCGAGAATTAATTAAGATATTGATATGCGGTTTTTACCTGTTTCTTTACTTTTTTATGCTTTTTAATGGACTTTAATAATTACCATTGTATTTGAATTTTTCGAAAAAAATGACAAAACCTATAACTTTGACACAAATCAGTCTCTGGGGATAAAACAAAAAAATAAATATACTATAAAAATATTTTATCTTAAGCTTCGGTAACAACTCTTTCAAACGAAACCTAGTTTATCAAAATCGGTTAAGCCGAAAAAATGTTATTTAACTTTTTCAAATGTACATTCTCTCCTCCCCCCTTCCTATATTTGACAGTTTAGGGACAAACGCTTATAAGAAAAAAGTTTCCTTATTTTACATAGTTTGTAAAAAACTATCAACGACATAAGTTAATATGGCATATTTTTAAATAATCCGTGTTTTTAAGTTTGTTCTTAGTTTTACGCCCTCTAGCGGCAGAATTAAAAACTTTTTGATTTCCATCATTTTTTCGAGGCAATTTTACTATAAATATTTTTTTCCGAAAGCTATGCGAAGAAGGGTTCTCGAAATATCGCCGGAGGATAACCTTATCAGGACACCCTGTACATAAAATAATTTCAAATAAATACTAACAATAAGTAAAATAGAAAATGCAACACCAAGTAAGATTGCTGTTATTTTGAACATACTTTTACAATTTTTAAGTCTACTGATAAACAGAAATTAATTAAAATTTAAACTGAAAATTTCTTAAAATAGCTGAGATATCCTATCTTAATGTTAATAATGTGTCGAAACTCTGTTCAATACACAATTGCTAAGCCGTCGCGGCATTAATATTATATTAGGTGATTGATATCTTCTTAGTGTATTGTAAAGTCTCCAATGTTTGTGGAGGGTGCGGTCATAAGTTTTCGCCAGCCGACCACCTTGCAAAAATCTGCAAAAAATTCGGTAATTTTTTTCCGTAAAAATAAAGCCACGGATAGATCCATCTGCCTATATTTTGCATTATTCAACGGAATATTAGTAGATGGTAAATCTTCGGGAACAACATACATTTCGCCAGCTTACCGATCGATTTTTTTTTCGATCTTGATCGATAAGTCGATAAATTTCGGCAAGGTGGTGACTTGCCGCCAGTATCAAACGTTTACTTTAATAAATAATTGATGATTTGGCAAAGGAACGTGATAATATCGTCACAATGTTGATTTCATGGTGATTTGCAAACTCATTTGGGGTATGCGGAAGTCATAAAGGAAAGTTAATTGTCTGGGGATTTTTTGTTTGATTTTAATATTCATTACAAATAAAGATGCCTAATTTTAAGCATTAAAACAGTATTTTTTAGAAGTGTAGCAGGTATATTTATGTTTTGGTACTGTCTTTTAACAAAAATGTTCTTTTCTAAAATTATAATATTGCGAAACCACCTTTTTAATGGTTTGTATAGTTTGTCTCAAAGTGTAACGTGTTAGCTTTTGCCTTCATTTATGAACTATACCTGCCGACAACAATAAAACTGCGGATCAGTAGGTATTAAAGGACAGAACATTAGGGACGGACTCTACTAATATAAAATTTATAATTTATTTTTTATTTAGGTAGGTATAATCTTAAAATTGCATTCAGAAATTAAATATATGCAAATTTTTAATAAATTTATAACTATATTATCTATACATAATTACATTTTTAATCTCAATATCTAAATCTAATTCTGTTTCACTATCAGAGTCATCATTGAGATTAATTACCATAGGATTTATGCTGTTTTGTATAGAAATGTAAGAGTCCTCAATTTTATAATGTGCTGTATTGAAATTTTTCAGCTCTCAGCTGGTATGTTAGAAATTACATTTTTTATCAAATTTATAACACTGGAACTTAAAGTAGGTGTAACATTTTCTGCTCTGATCTTTGATTTTACTTGGTTCCACAAATGCTCTATGGGGTTAAACATACAGTGATACGGAGGAAGCCGTAAGACAGTATGCCCAGCCTGTTTAGCCAAATTATCACATACATATTGTTTTTTAATTGCATATTAATTAAGAACTTCCAAAAGTTGCGCTTTTTTGTAACTGAATTAAAAATAAATATCAACAAATATTCCTGGATTTTAGTTTTTGAATTTAATGAAGCTGGTGCTTTGTGTAGCAGAAGGCTGTGCTAGCTTGCGGTATCATGACAAAAACACTGTTGTTTGAAATATTTTTTAACAGATAATTTTAAAACCAGTTTTCAAAAAGTTCTGCACTTATATCCCCATGATAATCCAAGTTAGAATCCTTTGCAGACAACAGCAAGCAATTTGGAAAAATCCATCATCTGAACCAGCGTGTATTATGGTATTGCGTTTTCCTTTATTTCAAGGTGCTTTCGTCTTAAAGGTTTGACTGGAATCAACCCATCCTTTGTATAATGTGTCGTGTGTATCGAACCATGTTTCATCAAGGTAAATTATGGATCTGTTTTCTAACCTATATCTTTTAATTTCTTGAAGGTAATTAAATCTCCATGTGCGTAATCTGTGCGATTCCATTACTACTTGTCTTTTGTCTATTTTGTGGTATTTAAATCCCATTTTACAAACAACTCTATGGAGGGTGGCACGGCTAATATTTATATTGGTTTCGTCTTTGTCTAGCTTTTTTTTTAGTTTATCCAAGGTAGGAACAACTCAGCTTTCATAAAGACAATATATTTTCCTTTTTATTAGGTCCTAATCACTATTAACTATACGGTGAGATTGAAAATTACTACGTTTTTTTCTTTTGTTTAATTCTTCACTAATAATAATATCCCTTATCGATGATATTGGAGTTTTTGTAAGTAGACAGGTTTCTTGTTTAATTAGTCTTCTACTGATTAAAGTTTCATACACATTTTTCACAACCTGTTATGCATCTTATGACAAATGATTTCGACTCGACATAGTAATTTTCTCGTAAAACCACTTTTTTAAAACGCACATTAAAAACGGTTATTCAATACTGCCACTAAAATGTTAGCCGAAATATTTATATACCAAATGATCAATACTCAAGAAATACCTGGCCCACCCCTACCATTATGAAATAATGGGTTTACCCAATAACAATAGGTTATAAAATCGTTAAAGGTTTTTTGGGGTATTGTCGGTCAAAAGCCATAGCGATATACTTTGAGAAGCCTGTATAGTCTGTCTATACAGGGGTGCCACAGATTCGAGTGCATGCATGGGGATCTCGGAAACCGTAAGAGATACGAAGTCGGTTAAATTATGGCAAAGTTGCGCATTTAGGTGCCTAACAATATGCCGATTGGAAAGTTGTAAAATTCCGAGTACTTCCGGAGATATCCGGAAAAAACCGAAATTTGCTGATTTCGTTTTTATTTTTTTATGGCGTTATTTAAAGAGATATGAAAAAACAAAAGACACTTTCTCATGGCCACTTCTTAAGCTCGACAAAACAGCTTTGAGAGATTTTCCGTACGACGTTTCGTTTTCCTTAAACCATCATCAACTTTATTTTTTTAAATGCGGCACTCAATTTTTTATTGCATTTTTTTGAGGCAATTATAATCCCAATTACAATGATATATAACACTTAATATTTTTCTGTTAAATAAACATATTTTCCATAAGAGACAATGAGTAAGACAAGGAACGCACATAACTTCTTATAGGGGCATTCCATATTTGTTAATAAATATTAAGTGTTATACATTTTTGTAATTGGGATAATAAGAGGTTTAAAAAAATAAAATAAAAAACCTAGGTCCGTATTTAAAAAATAAAGTTTATGAGTCTAACGAAAGAAACGTCATAGGAAAATCTCTCAACACTTTTAAGCTTAAGAAGTAGCCATGAGAAGTGTCTTTGATTTTTCTCTTAAATATCAGAAAAATAAAACGAAATCAGCAATTGGTCTCATATCTCGGAAGTACTCGGAATTTTAACTTAATGCATTTGTTGGCACAAATCGCAACGCCTAATTTAACCACTTCGTATCTCTACGGTTTCAGATCCACATGCAAATCTGTGCACCCTGTATAATCTTATATGAAGTGTCAACAACAAGATTACAGAGGGTTTTATAAAGAATAAATATCCCTATTTTAGTAAAATTTATTTCGTAAAGTAAACACAAAACATACATTAAATTATTTATGTAGATATGGTAAAAGTATTATTAAAGCAATAAACAAATTTAAATAATCAGATCAGATCTAAAAACATATTATAATTTCCTTAATTATTGGGAAGTAGTTTAGGTAAATAAAATTGTCGTATACCGATGAACAATACGATTACAACTTAGAAACTGAATAAAACAGTCGATGGACGTAATTACAACTCAGCAGTAAGTAAAATTACAGAGAGAAAAGTAAAATGGCAAACGTGCCTAAATAAATAATCCTCGTAGCATTTTAATGCGATAGATATTAGTTTTAGCGAGCGCAGGCGGCCATTTTGTTTCGGCGATTGCATGTGAACCTTGGAATATGCTCTAATCGAAGGGCAATAATCGTGCTTTTTGTTTAACCATTGGAGATAATGCATCGGGAAGTTTAACACATTTTCATTGATCCATATACGTTTCAATAATAAATGGGGGAACACAAACAGTATTGTCGGGAGATCACCGCAAAAAACCAAGCCTATAAGAGAACCGCATGAAACATTTTTTTTATTTCTATGAAGTGTAGTCAATTCAAAGCCGCACTGCTGCCTTAGCTCAGCGGGTTCAAATTGATTTTTTTTACCTTAAAAAAAATTGTGAAAAATCGGTTTTTTTAATATAATTCGAAAACTACTGACTAGGAAAAAATGGTATATAGTCAAAATTAATGGTCTAAAAAAACTACGTCAGTTTTTTTATATAGTTTTTTGTAGCCCTTTTAGTTTTTGAGATATTAACGATTTAAATTTAAAATAAAAACTTAAATATCTTAAATACGTAAAAAGTAACGAAAAAACTTAATAATCAAAAAATATGCCTTTTGGTTAGTTCTATAAAAATAGCTATATACAGGTTTATAATACAATAATTAATAAAGGAGATATAAGCAAAAAAGTGATTTCGGTCATTAAAAATTTCGCTAATAACAATATTTTATTGGTACAAGTAAGTATACCAGCTCCGAACCATTTAAAAATTAATTTAAAATGTTCTATTAATTGAATGAAACAAACTAATACACATCTGCCTCAAGGCAATAGGGGATAACCTAGTGGCACGGATATTTTATTTAATTTTTTTTGGTCCAATAACTGTACCCATATCTATCTACTTAAAACTTTACTTAAAATAAATTTTTTTTGAAAAAAAAAATAATAATAAGTGCCTCCTCTACTATTATATACCTGGCAGGACGCTTAACATTTCTCGATCTTCTATGCTTCTATGTGTATAGTACATCGTGTAAATATTTTTTGTTATCGATTTAAATAATAATATTATTAATTTATAAATACAGTTACTCGCTTAGAATGATCTTGAAAAAGAAAGAATTTTTAACATGAATATTTTTTTTTTAGTTGAATTAATGTTTAAACTTCAATTTAATCATATCTTAAAATAGTAAATAAATAGGTAAATACCATAATTTCAGTAAGAATGGCTTTAAGCCTAGAAAAGTAGATAGCCTAATAAGAAATGTTTTAAAAGTTTAAAAAAAATGTTTTATGCGGTTCTCTTAGAGGCTTGGTTTTTTGCGGTGACCTCCCGGACTATATTGACTATGGAGGTTAGTAAAATCAAACAAAGAAGTAACTGATATAGAAAAGCTATTTTCGATTTTGTTGTAATAATTTTTTGTCGATATAATACTGCAACACAATAATAAATATTTAATCATATGAGTAAAGTAGTTTTTTGTTCGTAAATTATTTATTGAAAACAGACCCTATATGGATATTTGCTATTTCCAGTCACGTCACAGGTAGTATTAGGGCGATTTTTTTAGCTCATATATACTATTTATAATAAAAAATGGAACCACCCCCTTTCAACCCTTAAGTACGTAGGAGGGCCGAAAAAAATTCAAAATAAATCTAGCCAACTCTCACATCGGCTGAAATTTTTGTACGATCATGGAAAAGTCATAAAAAAGCTGTAAAAAATAATTAACGTGATGCTACACTTGGAACCACCCCTTTTCAACCCTTAAGTACGTAGGAGGGCCAAAAAAAATTCAAAATAAATCTAGCCAACTCTCACATCGGCTGAAATTTTTGTACGATCATGGAAAAGTCATAAAAAAGCTGTAAAAAATAATTAACGCGATGCTACACTTGGAACCACCCCTTTTCAACCCTTAAGTACGTCCGAGGGCCGAAAAAAATTTAAAATGAATTGATCCAACTCCCACATCTGTCTGAAATTTTTGTACGATCATCGGAAAGTCATAGAAAAGCTGGCGCGATGCTACCCTTGGAACCACCCCTAGTAATATTTGTACTTTTTCGGAAATTGTTTTTCTAGTGTGAAATTTTTGCTGCACACGAGTAAGAAATATTTAAAAATCTTTTTTTGATGGTTAAAACACATTCTTATTTTTTTTTTCGATATTTCCAAAATTTCCAATACTTCCAATATTTCCGAGACACGTTTCGAAATTTCCAATATTTCCATTTCAATGGAAATATTTCCAACGGAAATTTTTCCATTTACAACAATATTCTGGAGCGGCGATATACTTTTTTTGGATCTATTCTTTCAATTTGTTAAGAATAAATTGAGGTAATTGAAAATTAGATTTTGTTGAAGCCATTTTTGTCAGTATATAATAAATTGTATAGTGGTAAGTTTTTATTGTTGTATACCGATGGTAAAAAAAATATTCTAGAAAAAAAAATGAATTATTTATATACAGACAGGTCCACTGTAGTAGAAACATAGGAAACACTTAGGCGAATTGACTTACATTCGCCTGACTCGAGTTAGCGAAACAAAACTCGCAAAAGCGATGCGATAAATGTGAAGATTTAATTTTGAATTTAAATATTATTTGTTTTCTTGCCGCCGCAGCCATTGCAAATACGTGGTAAGTTCTCTTGGAAACTCGTTTCTTCACTAAAAATAAATAATAATAGATGTTTACGTGCTTCGTGAAAGGGTTCAAATTGTAAAATGGTATTTCCAAGGAAAATTTTTTCCCGAAGAATTTGAAAACAGACCTATACCATGTCTGAAAACAATTTTTAGAATAATCCAAAATTTTGAGACCCACGGGTGTGTGTCTCATCAAAAACATAAGAAACAGGAACTCGTAAATGAAGAACGGGAATTAAAAGAGGCATTAATTTGTGTTACTGCAGAACAAGACCCCAAGGTAACCAGTAGACAACTTACTGACGTAACAGATTCATCGCCTACTACAGTTAAAAGAGTCCTTAAAAAATGGTTTCCGATCTTACAAAGCCCGAAAAACACATGAAATTTTTCCCGAAGACCAATTTTGACGTATGGAGTTTTGCGAATTAATAATGGAAAGGGCAAATATAGATGAAAACTTTCTTAGATCGATTGTTTTCACCGATGAATCGACCTTTCCATTATTAAATCGACATAATCCAACTTAAGTTCGATATTGGTCTCGTGAAAACCTACATAAGTATTTTGGTATCCTCAAAAATTGAATGTTTGGGCTGGTATGGTGGGAGAACACCTTATTAGACCATTTTTATTGAAGGCAATTTAACTGCAGCAATTTATTTGGATCTGTTACAACACAAATTGTACCGGCAATTCGAGTAAGATTTGGTAGTACCTGGTTTCAGCAAGATGGTTGACCCGCTCACAATGGACGTATTGTTCAAGAATATTTGAACAATAAGTTTCCTAACCGTTTGGTTGTGGCCCGCGAGATCACCAGACCTTGCTCCTAATGATTTCGAACAAAAATCGAAGCTTTTCAAACTATCAGCCCTAATACGCTAACAAACGTTAGACGGGGTTTTTACGACCGTTTATTGTTAAATTTGGAACAGAGCGACGAGAACGGGAAAAATTTTAAAGTGAGAGAGAACAACGCATGCTGATGACTCTGGTGGCCTTTTCAACTTTAAATCGGACTATACTATATTTTCGGTTCCAAAATTCAACAAGCCACTTAGAGAAAATGATAGAAAGTATCAATACAAAACATTCCATATTTCCATCGCTCTCACACTTGGTCTGCCTGTGTGTGGAGAGCACAGCAGACCAGACAAAAAGGCGCAGGGCGTTCTTTTAGACACTGGCAAATAAATGACATTATCAGAAGAGCTCTGATTTTAGCTGAACATATTTCTGTGTTAGAACCTCTTGGAGTTTGCAGAAGCGATGGAAAACGTGTAGATGGAATAACCATAATTTCTGGAAATATGAAACACAATTACTTTAGGACGCTACTTGTAGCCACACCCTTGCAAAATCCTATCTGGACAAAACTTTTAATTTAGTAGGTGCGGCTGCTCGTACTGCCGAGAATAAAAAACATCTAAAATATAAAGAGCTTGAAGACCGCTTTATCTTCATTCTTTTTGCTGTTGAAACTTTTGGTCCTTTGGGTGATGAGGCTAAGGTTTTATAAATGAAATTTGCAAAAAATACCATGCAAAAAATCTCGATGCTTCGTTATCCAAAGAATTGGTTTAGCTGTGCAACGGGGTAATGCAGCATCGGTACTAGGTACACTCCAGGAAGACCTAGGACTTGATAAAAGTTATAATTTTTAAAATATAAATTTAGTTATTTATATAATTTTAGAACATTGTTATTTGGTATTTGTAACATTATATAATTTTTAATATAAGGCAAAAAAAATAGTTAAGAAAGAAAGATTCTTTCTAACTTATTTCTTGTCCATTTCTATCTCTATTGAATTACATAGTCTTTTCCGTCCAAAGGTATTACACATAGATCGCTATCCATAATAAATCGTGGTGGTCTAATTATTCTGAGAAAATAACGGATTTAAAAATAATAAACTTTAACAAAGTAAAAAGTCAATCAAGAAAAACACTCGAAGTTTCACGCGTATTAACAGCTGTGTAATAGAATTTCCCTTTAACCACACCGTGACAAAATGATAAAAGACGTCCAGTTACATGTTACAGGGGCGTTTGAATACCGTGATTTTATAGAGAAATGGGTACATGCTGTATCTTTATGGTTTTGCATAGGGTCAACCTATGGGTTGACCTATACTCAGTTTTTAAAAAGATATTTATGACTGTATTAATAATAATTATATAACGTAACAGGTACTCTTTTTAAACAAAAAGGCAAGATTTTAGGACAAGCTATAAGTGAGTTTAGTATCGTTGGAAAAGGTGCTCACTTCTCGGACTTTTTTTAACTTTTTT
>JAHBCN010019664.1:0-15761 GCA_019359885.1 Listronotus oregonensis
TATTTTTATTATTACATACCTTTTTTCTGGGGATTGTATATTGAACCTCTTCTGAATATTAAAATCAAATAAGGTTGGCCCATTCTTTTTTCTTTATTTACGAAGTGGCAATCACACACTTTTGCAAATTGACTTGGATCTTTGTCTTTTCTCCTATAAATAAATAAATTTAAAAGATAAATCCTTGAAAACTGACTATATAATTCTCTTACCTTATGAGAGAAATCCATCTATTTCTTTCAGTCTTGTTCTTTGGGAATCGAAAAATTTACATGTATGTTTTGAACTGTAATGCTTACAGCCTGGAACAAAGCACATTCCCATTCTGAAGCAGTCCTAGAAGGCTAAAAATTAATTTAATTAAACGCGATAATTCATAACTAGTTCATTAACAGAAAATAAACACCAAAAACAATTAAAAACATAACCTCAAAAAGTTTTCAAGAGGAATTATTGCATTAAGTTAACTCACCTGGGCAAAAACAAATGAGAGTCTCTTAATTAGCACGTTTCTTAAACTATATATGAAAACGAAAAGTCTTATTTTATTACACAAAACACGAAAATACTAACTGAAAAGTTGCTAATGACGATTTACCGTTAAAATAAAAATTGTTTGGAGTCAGTATAAGCTCCTCCCAACTTTGTGACGTCAGACTTAGGCTGTCTATTCATGAAAATCGGCGTCATGTCCGTAAAGTAAAAATTTACCAATGTTTTAATATTCAAACTAAATCTATATAGGTCATATAGTTTTTAGTTTACCTAGTTTAACAAATTTGTATAATATTTAGGTTATAGATTTTTAAAAACCTTCATATTTAATCTTTTTGCTACTGCATAATTATTACGGCGAATAAAATATATTATTGACCCTGCAAACATCCATCCTATCACATTACATTATACTCGGTCGCTGGCAAAAACATAAACAGACCCTTTGTTCCGTTTCTATTTTTAGAACGCAAAAAATACATTATTTCAATATATTTTCTTCGTTCGGCTGTCATATGGTTTTGATTCGCGTCCGTCTCTACCTCTAGTGCTTTGAAAGTGTATTTATTGTAGGTCAGGTGATTTATTTGGAAATATATATTTTTTGTAGTTTTAGTGTAACTGTGATAGGACATTATATAGTGTTTAAGTGTTTTTGTAGAATATGTGGGTAAGTAAAACTAAACAAAATAGAATCTTTTAATTTAGAATATATACGCATAGGCGAGGGGGAAACCACCTAGGAATTATTTACCAAAGCCGGAGGCATTACAGAAAAATACGGGGTATTATTGAGAAATACGGGGTATTATTGGGCAATACGGGGTATTAATGGGAAATATGGTGTATTACAAGGCAATATGGGGTATTACAAGGAAATACAGGGTAATATGGGGAAATATGGGGTATTATGTACAAAAATTTGGGTATTATTGGGCAATATTTTCCGTTAAAAGTTTAAATTTAGTTGGCTGTCCTAACGAAGGTTCACGATTAAATACACGTTTTGCGAGAAATTGTTGCCGGATTGTGGTGCCAAGCATATAATATTTTTATTTAACGAATTTTAGTTTTACAACTTTTTGTTGTTCTTGTAAATTGCGCGATTTTATTCTCACGTGTTTAAACCGCGCAAGACCGCTGCGCAAAAACCATTTTTGTGGGAACGTGGTTGGGCAATGGTAATTTAAGTGAGATTATAAAATAACGTTAGAGGTTAGTAAACTTTTGTTTAATAATAATTTAAATAGGTTCTCACATACCATAAATTACTTAGGTTTTTGAAGCTTACATTTGGAAGTTTTATTTAAATAATAAAAATAATTGCTATTTAATGTATGCATATTTTCCAAATAAATATTAAAGGTTAAACGGGATAAATACTCCTATGTTAAAAGTTTTCCAAATAAATATTAAAGGATTAAACGGGATAAATACTCCCCTATGTTAAAAGTTGAATCTTAATAAAAACTGTCTTCATCGCTTTTACCAATTAAGTTTTTGTACACTTACATTTAGAGCAGTAATTTCTATTTTCTATCGACGAAAAATATATTATATGATGAACAGTGGTTTATTGGAAAAGTGATCTTAAGGGAAAAAGTAGATACAGTTTATTTTGAATTTTTAAAGCCCGACTCGACTGTGTCATAGAACAAAGGCACAGGCAGAACTATAGGTTTATCATACACTTATTTTAAGAATTAAAAATCATTCATACAGTTTTAATGTTTTAGTTAATTTAATTATAGATTCTAACTGGTTAGTTTTAAGTACCTGTAATTTAGATTTCGTTTTTTCTTTGAAAATACCGTATAATAAGTATCATATTTATACTAATTAGTATTGTAAAGCTTCTTTTTTTATATTTTTTAATACGCATTTTTAATTGGGGTACTGACTAACTAATACCATAATACACTGTGCTTCAAACTTCTGTTTTGTTTTTTTTGTATAATTAAGATTCTTGTGACGTTACTTTCTTTAACAGTAAATGTTAAAAAAAATTAGATACTACTTTAAAAATTTTCAGTGCAAATGTCTCAAAAAATAAATTAGTTGTAAAATTGCAATTAGATATAAACGTTATACAAGGCGGGCGGGCAATAAACCCACTGCAGTCAAGGGGTGAGTAACATCTTAGATGCCCCATCCCAACTTTAAAATTTCAAAGGACGTTATTCTTTTTGTAATAAACTAAATCAAATGTCTCAGTAAGTGGTATCCATCAGCCCAAGAATATTTTTTCGGTGTTTATATAGAAGTTGTTTTTTGGCCATAAAAAATCAAAAAATAAAAATATTTACAATTTTTTTTATGTTTTAAACTTCAAAAAGAATGAAGATTTTTTTTGACTTTTGACTAAATATTTGAAGGTCATGGATTATATTTTTTATAATATTCCCTTTTTTTTTCTTATTGCGCAACAAGAAGAGAATAATTTGAAAAATATAATTCAAAAATATAAATTTTTTAATTTTTCCATTTTTTTTTTAATCGAAAAATTTACATTTAGTATATATATGTTACCGTAAAAGTCCGAAATTGGAGAATGTCGACATTCACCGATGAATGTCAAAAATTAAAAAAAAAATGAACCACAGCTAACCAAAAATAACCACAACTAACCATAACTAACCAAATTATTAGTTTTAACCAGATCGCACCAAAGTTGTTAGTTTTAGTTAGTTTTCGTTCAGTTTTATTTTTTTAATATTTGACATTTACCGGTAAATGTCAACATTCAACCATTTTCGGACTTTCACAGTAACATATATATAAATCAGTTTTAATTATTTCTGGTTAGTTTTTTCTACTCGTCATGGGATTTAAAATTCTTGATTTTTTAAGGTATTGTAAAAATTTGTAAAAATCATAAGAATAGAGCTATCAATTATTGTGTTTAATTGTTCGTTTTTTGATGTTTACAAGAATTGCGAAATATAATTGGATGCCCCCAAATTTGCAGTCACAAGTCAAAATTTTGAATTTTTAAATTTTTAATTACAAAAATCATTATGAATTGGTTGTTTTTCAATTCTTTAACAATTTTTATTAAAAATTCTATAAACAGTAGAATAAAATAAAAAACAAAATCTTCGATACGTCAATTTTTTGATTTCTTTATGGCCAACAATTAGTGCTCCACTTTAGTATAATTACCTTTTTGTCATTTAATAGTGGTGATAAAAAACAATATTTAAGTTAAACAAAGTACTTTTTATTAAAATGCTAATTTATATCATAAGATGGTTAAAATGTGTTCTATTTTATTTCAAAAAAAGTATAATGCATTTATATCTAATGAAATAAAATAACATTGTAATGAAAAACAGTCTGTTTTAATCGAATCATGTTATTTTATTCAATGTACTAAATAACAAAAATATTGTGCAGATGGATGCTACTTAAGAAACCCTTAAATTTGATGTGTCACAAAAGGGGTAATATCAACTTAAATTTTAATAAGATGGAGCGCCTAGGCAGTGATTTATCTTGGATTGAAGTATCGTGATTCTAGCCCCCCCTACCTGCATAGCATTTGTGTCAAAATAGAACTTTCCAACTATTTTACTTTTCGATAAATTTGCATTCAAAGTTTTTAAATTAATATTCTGTGAAAATAGAGACAATTATGCGAAGGAAATAGGGGCAATACGGAGGAATTATGAGGAAATATATAGGAATTATGGCGAATATATAGGAATTTAGGGAAATATATAGGAATTATGGGGAAATATATGGGAATTATGTAAAATTTTAGGCAATACTGGGAATTATGGGGCAATATAGGGTAATATTTAATAAATAATTCCCCCAAAAGGTATTATTGGTTCAAAATCACGGGGGTGGTTTCCCCCTCGCGCATAGGTAAGTATATATGATAGGTACGCCTGCAAAATATAATAGGGTTGTTGTTTTTATTCTTCGAATGTAGGTAATCTAACTGCATTTCAATAAACAATTTATTTGTTATAAGATACAATATGAAAAGCTGCAATTTTGTTTTTCGTAGCAAGTAGATTTGCTTGATAAAATTTAACCTCATATTAAGCGCCCTTATTTTTAGTATACCTATGTGGTCAAAACTTACGACAAAAGTTCTTAGGAATATTTTAGATTTTACGTTAATATTTAGGGTCACTAAACTACCAAAACAAAAAAAGCAGTGTAAGTACCTTGTAATTAAATGATAAAATTGATGATATATTATACATATTATACCGTGTATTCGTGTATCTATTTCAGTTGGTGATGACTATAGGAAAACATTTTTATTTTTCGAAAAAAACTTCTACTTTATCAACAATTTTCAAAGTTTGTTCTTTTAGAACTAAGCATGGTAATTTTTACTTACCGTACCCGACGCCGATTTTGATGAAATTTGGTATAAGGGGTTATTTGGGGCGCTGATCACAAATCTGAAATAATTTTTTGTCGGACACGTTTCGTTTTCGAGATAGGTACCCATCATCAAACTTGAAAATCAAACTAACCGCATTCTCACTATTTTCCCCCTTCTTTTTACACAAAATTGGTGATTTTTATATGAAATGAACACTAAATACTAAAAATGTATTGAAAAATTCGTATTTTTATTTATCTTTCTAAGTTAATTTGCCAAATTACAAAGCTCCAAAGATTACTAACAAATTCCAATGGAAGGCTTTGGAATAGTATATTCATTTGTTTTCATATTGAACAAGAAGTTGAAAGACCTAATTATATCCAAAAAACGCAGTAAAATAAAGAAAATCACTAATTTTTGTATAAATATGAGGTATTTAGTGATCATTTTAGGTTCAGTAAAAATGTGGTTAGTTAAATTTTGAAGTTTGATGATAGATATCTCGGAAACGAAACGTGTCCGACAAAAAATTCTTTCAGATTCTTGATCAGCGCCCTAAAAAACCCCCGTATAACAAATTTCAATGGAATATGGAATGGCAAGCCTATGGAAGACAAACAAACACACATTACTTTAAAATTCACCCCACCATTCCTACATCGCAATGGTTTCAAAAGGCGAACTACCCCAGACGAATAGTGTCAACTATCAGTAGATTAAAACTAAATCATGGAATATTTCCTGCACATCTACACAAAATCGGTGTTAAACCAGATCCATTTTGTCCATGCGGAGAATTTGGAGATATAAACCACCTACTTTTTAACTGTCCTTTACATAAGGATAAAATTGATGAATTTATCTGTTACCTTAATAAAAATAATATTTTAAACCCTTTATGGATGCCATACATTTTAATATCAAATAATCCCAAAATATTTAAAGAAATTTATCTTTTCATTAATAATACATTAAAATTAAAAATATAACGTAAACTACAAATCATGTCTAACCATAACCATGTTTACCATAAATGTATTTCCCTTCAATCCGGGTCCACACTGTATGTTATTTAAAAATGCCCTGATAGACCCCTGGGCGAGAAGCGTGTGTCCCTCTTTAATTCCTATTTATCCTACTCTCCTGATCTATTTGGTTATATTACCTTTTGAATAATAGTAAATATACATTGCACACAAACATATGTTTGTAATAAAATAAACTTTGACCTTTACTCTTTTTATGACACCAATAGAAATATTTAATTATGCACTATAAACTTTCGTGGCCAATACACCAGTTTGTAAGGCCATCAGACCAAAAAAAAAAAAAAACAAATTTCATTAAAATCGGCGTCGGGTACGGTAAGTAAAAAATTACCCTAAGCATAAATAAGTAATATAAATATATTACTTAGCACAATATGCCATGGGAAAAATATTTTGTAAAAATATGGGTGTATAGGTAACTTGATAAAATGCACTTTATACTCAGATGTATAATATGTTCCCACACTTAAGATAAGGGTTACCTTTTAAAAGCATTTTTTTGCATGCCCTATTCACTGACTTTCATGTGATAATAGATTCTATACAATACTTAGGTTGCATTTTTTTTTGTAAGAGTCTCATATAGGTAAGTCTGATGTGTTATTTGTCATACATACAGGTATAAGTACATATTCACTTAAAGCTATAATAGAAAAAAATTAAAACATCCTTTTTATCGTATGTTAGATGCAAGTTACTGGACTTTTCTAGAAGGCCTTATGAGGTTGCAATTAATATAAACAAGCCGTTATACATTAATATAAAAATGGTAATGTGCCTTTTTTTCTAGAATGTGTTTTACTGTTATACATTGTTATTGCCTATTTTTGTTTCTGGCTTATTTGAGAGAAAAATTCAAACTGATGGATATTTTTTCACACTACTGGTTATTATATTGAGAATGTCTAAAAATGTGAATAAAAATAAAAGTAAAGTGATTTTAAAAATGTATTTTTTAGCAAGCATGGAACATTCCCGTTAAATTTTTCAAAGAATAATTAACTTTGGTCGGTATTTTCCAGGGTATTTCTAAGAAATCCCATAAAGAAATGACATATAACGATAATACATCACCTCCCTACAGTGGCAACTGTCAAAAATTAGATTTTTGTCAAAAACGACATCTGCAAAAATGAAAACACTAAAAAATTATATATGTCAAAAGTAGTTCTGTCAAAAATGACTTCTCTTAAAATATATTTGTTAAAAATTGCATCTCTTTAAAGTGGCATCTGTCGAAATAACATCTGTCAAAGATAACATCTGTCAAATATGGCACCTGTCAAAACCGACGTCTTCAAATAAAAATTGCATTTGTTAAAAACGAAAGTTATCACCAACTGCATTTGTCTAAAATTACATCTCACGAAAATGACATCTGTCTAAAATATAATGCACTATAAAAATATGTCTGTCAAAAATAACATTTCAACTCTGTAAGGTGATAACGTGATAACTATCGAAATTATTTTGGAAAATATACCAGTGAAAAATATGACAGAGTTTGGTCTTGATTTAAATATTTTTTTTGCACTTGCTATTTCTTTTAATGCTTTTTAAAGATGACTTTTTGAAAAATTTTACCCCTTAAAAAATTTTATTACGCGCGCCCATGAGTAAACAATCTGAAAAAATTGAGATTGCTATCATATTGATCTTTGTTTAATTTTAAAGTCGTATTTTCTTAATATGTTGGTTTGTACGCCAATTTTAACTCCTTAAAAACCCGTTAACGTGCGCCTATGTCTCACACAATTTGTCAGAAAAAAGAAGTTATTCAGGCCAACGTTTATATTAAATTTGGTTTATTTCGTCATCCTTGTTTCTTAATATCATTCTTTTCAATTTATTTTTAAAATTTCCGCAGTTTCTAAGATATATTGAATTGAAAAATGGCAGTAAGAGGTTTTTTTAGTGAGGGAAATAATTTTATTACCTCTAAATCACCTTGTTTTAAACAACGTATAACTTTTTTGTATGTTAAATTAATTTACATTTAATGGAGAAATAAGAAACCTACTTTCCTTACCATCTTAAAATATGTAAATTCTAATTTTTGAGAATCCTAGTTGCTATTTTATTAATGGGCGCAAATCGTTATTCAAAATTAGACATTAAAAAAAGTTGTAGTTTTTTCATTCTTATGAAATAGGCGTCAATAAAACAAAACAAAAATGAACTGAATATGTTAAAATCAACTAATTTAACAGAAGTTAACCTATTTATAATGTAACCCAGTTACTTAAACAACTGTAAATGTATAATAAATCTAAAATTAAATTTTCATTTTAGCTCCCCTTAATATCCTTACTACTATTAACTTTTGGACTAAGGTAATTGTTTCTACTTAAATTGCAATATTTTAGACCAGAGATATTGGTAGGAACTTTCCGGATACCCTGTATAGTGTTGAAAATTTACTAAAATTTTGTATATTTTATGTAAGCACCTGTATATTTCGCACAAATTAAAATTACGTGTTTGCTGGGCCGCCCTATATATAATAAGTGTGATCTGTTTGTTTTTAGCAAAGGGCTTTTCAAAAATTATTTTAATAATTCCAGATCACTATTGAATAAAAATAAGTGTTTTCTGCTACACAACACAAAGATCGAAATTCATACTTAAGACTATTCTTCACAAATGAAAGAAATAACTATTGAAACCCTTTTTTTATTTTCAAATTTATCTAAAAATTTGGTTAGAAAAAAATATAATTCTTCATTTGTTTGGGTCTCAGAAGTGAGTATAAAAATGTTACATTAATTATTTATAATAGATAAAAAATAGGTAAAAAAACAATTGTCTAAAATTTTAAACTTTTACCAACAGAAGGAAGAAGTGAAGGTACATTTTATTAATAATTCTGCCAGTTTTTTGACTTTACTTTTTTAAGCCCCTCTTTCGCAACGGTTTTCTCTCTTAACTCACATACTTTTTCATCCTTGTGTTATCATAATCATACTCATAATTTATTTCCTGTTAAGATTACAGAGTAATGTACATTCGTCAGTAAGTTAAAATAGTTAAAAATACATATTATATCTAAAAAAATATCATATTAATATTACAATAAAAATTAGGGTAAACCATACAGTAATTGGACCATTTATAGTAATTGGACACATCATGAAGTTTCCTGTAAAATAAGGGTCCTGTTTATCATAATACGTACTTTCTCTACTAGATGTCGTTAGTATACATTTTTGTAAAGATGCAAATTTACGACATCATCAGGTGGCGCGCTGCGCGCTTAGTTAGCCCGAGTTAGTAAAACAAGAAGTGGATAGTTCTTATACATTAAGAAATCGTTAAGGACCAATAGTGACAAAAATAGGCAAGTATATGTTTTTGGCTAGGTAAAATAAAATTTTATTATGTGTGTACATACTTGATAGGAATCTAACCACCTAAATTATTTTTTTTAAATTTGTCCTTTTTAAATAAAAATAGAGCAAAAAAAGTACTGTCCAATAACTGATAAAGGATTAACCTGAAAATTATGTTATTGGACATGATGTCCCATAATTAAATATAATAAATTGTAAATAAAATAATAGCATATTTATTAAACAAGCATGACCCTGAAGTTTCGAACGTTCGTTGAACGGTAGGGCCGACTGTAATAACAGGCCTGAAATTAAATGTCGCGTCGCATCCAAGATATTACCATCGACGAACTAAACAGAAGACAAAACTTTGAATGAGAATATTTTTAATATTTTATTATATAAACAAAAAACTATGTTTGTTTTATGATGTCTTTAGGGTGGTTATTTTCTAAACATGTATAAAATATGTAAAGAAGACAAATACAATAATTTAGACTTAGACAACAAAAAAAAAAGGTTTTTTACAAAACCAAGTACCCCTTTTTTAAAAAAATTAAAGGATATAAATACACTTTACATTTATAATCCGAATTTAACCTTTACATACAAAAAACCATAAAATATGACATTTTTTTTCGAAAACAAAAAAATTGTACTTTTTTTTTAAAGAATATTAAAGATATATACCCTTTCCATCTAAAGACCAAATATTGTCCCTTTAAGTTTCCGAAAACAACCCCAATTTAACCGTTATATAAAGAAAATCTGTAACCAATGATAAAAAAATATATTTTTTTAAAAACAAAGAACTACCTTTTCTTAAACGGAATATGAAAGATATATACCCTTTCTATCTTAAGACCAAATATTGTCCCTTTAAGTTTCCCGGAAGAACCCCAATTTAACCCTTAGATAAAGAAAATCTATTAACAATGACAAAAAAAAATTTTAAAACGAAGAAAAACTACCATTTTTTTTAACGGAATATGAAAGATATATACCTTTTCTATCTAAAGACCAAATATTGTCCCTTTAAGTGTCCCGGAACAACCCCAAATTAACCCTTAGATAAAGAAACTCTGTTAACAATGACAAAAAAAAATTTTCAACAAAGAAAAACTACCATTTTTTTAAAACGGAATATAAAAGATATATACCCTTTCTATCTAAAGGCCAAATATTGTCCCTTTAAGTTTCCCGGAACAACCCCAATTTAACCCTTTGAAAGTCTGTTAACAATGACAAAAAAAAATTTTAACAAAGAAAAACTACCATTTTTTTTAAACGAAATAAAAAAGATATATACCCTTTCTATCTAAAGACCAAATATTGTCCTTTTAAGTTTCCCGGAACAACCCCAATTTAACCCTTAGATAAAGAAAATCTGTTAACAATGACAATTTTTTTCCATCTAGAGACCAAATATTGTCCCTTTGTGTTTCCCGGAACAACCCCAATTTAACCCTTAGATAAAGAAAATCTGTTAACTATGACAATTTTTTTTTAACAAAGAAAAACTACTATTTTTTTTAAACGGAATATGAAAGATATATACCCTTTCTATCTAAAGACCAAATATTGTCCCCCTAAGTTTCCCGGAACAACCCCAATTTAACCCTTAGATAAAGAAAATGTGTTAACAATGACAATTTTTTTTAAACAAAGAAAAACTACCATTTTTTTTTAACGGAATATGAAAGATATATACCCTTTCCATCTAGAGGCCAAATATTGTCCCTTTGTGTTTCCCGGAACAACCCCAATTTAACCCTTAGATAAAGAAAATCTGTTAACAATGACAAAAAAAATATTTTTTAACAAAGAAAAACTACCATTTTTTTTAAACGAAATATGAAAGATATATACCCTTTCTATCTAAATACCAAATATTGTCTCTTTAAGTTTCCCGGAACAACCCCAATTTAACCCTTAGATAAAGAAAATCTGTTAACAATGACAAAAAAAAAATTAAAACAAAGAAAAACTACCATTTTTTTTAGCGGAATATGAAAGATATATATACCCTTTCCATCTAAAGACCAAATATTGTCCCTTTAAGTTTCCCGGAACAACCCCAATTTAACCCTTAGATAAAGAAGATCTGTTAACAATGACAAAAAAAAAATTTAAAACAAAGAAAAACTACCATTTTTTTTTAACGGAATATGAAAGATATATACCCTTTCCATCTATAGACCAAATATTGTCCCTTTAAGTTTCCCGGAACAACCCTAATTTAACCCTTAGATAAAGAAAATCTGTTAACAATGACAATTTTTTTTCTTTTTAAACAAAGAAAAACTACCATTTTTTTTAACGGAATATGAAAGATATATACCCTTTCTATCTAAAGACCAAATATTTTCCCCTAAGTTTCCCGGAACAACCCCAATTTAACCCTTAGATAAAGAAAATGTGTTAACAATGACATTTTTTTTTTTAAACAAAGAAAAACTACCATTTCTTTTTAACGGAATATGAAAGATATATACCCTTTCCATCTAGAGACCAAATATTGTCCCTTTGTGTTTCCCGGAAAAACCCCAATTTAACCCTTAGATAAAGAAAATCTGTTAACAATGACAAAAAAAAAATATTTTTTAACAAAGAAAAACTAACATTTTTTTTAAACGAAATATTAAAGATATATCCACGACCTAGATCTAAACAGTAACCCAAAAAAAGTACCTTTTCAATAATTCGTAAAAAGGTATATTCGATAATCTGTAAATACGCTTATGTTTAGTCGCAGTTGAAATTGGAATTTTTCAGGATACACTAGAGATAAGTTTGCAGATATGAAAGATTGAGCCTGAGATTGACTGGCACCCCGCCTGTTACGCACAAAGGTTTTCTTGAAAGATTCATCTGCATAGGATGTTTTATAAAAAAAAGCCTGAGGATGATCCTTTTCCACCTAAAATTTTAATGTCTTGCCACTTTACCTGATTTCTGTTTTCATCGACATTAAAATTATTACCCCACGATTCTTGCAAAAGTTTAACGTCATAAAATTTATCATGGCTCATTTCTATCACTTTGTATGGACATCCGGTCTTCTTAGCTGTCCGGATTAATGTTGTATATGTTTGAGGCGAATATATCGGGCCTGACTTTAAATGCCTTTTAATTTGCTTTTCGATAACGCTGTGGACATTATCCCCTTCATTCTGAGAGTGTCCACGAATAAGAAATTTATGGGTAATTGACTTAACCCTCATGTTAATGACAGCAAAAGCATAAACAGATAACAAATATTTATTCTTTTGCTGCCCACAGCAGTTATCCGAATAAAAAATAATTTCAATATCATTGTTTGGATTCTGATCCAATTTGGATTTTATGTATTCAAGTACGCAGCTGCCAATTTCCACAGATCCCCTTGCTCCTTCAGTTTCATCCCAAAAGTAGCAAACCACTTCTTTTGCCTCTAAGTCACTTACAGTAAAATTTAGACAGTTAATTCTAGATTTATAAAAAAAGAGGGATACCTGGCCCTTTGGTACTTGCATAACCGCTTGCAGATCGTAAACTGCCACGATAGAACCATCAGTCCTATTTTTATCTCTTTCTTTCTCTAACCTTGACAGTGACTTTTCTTTAAGGTGATCTTCATAGGTCTGGTATAGTTTTTGTTTCCCTTCTTCGTCAGAATTTTTATACCTCTCACACAGGTCACACAAGTCTTTCTTTGGTGCGAAAAATGAAATATTAAATTCTGTGTTAAAAATTCGATTAAAAGTGGATGTTGTTGCAAATGGCAAATTGTTTTCCTCGCGAAGTGCTTTATAGTCCCGATATAAATCGGCAAGACACTTTTCACCACAAATATATTCTTTAGAAGTTTGAGACCGTAAATAATGTGACTCGATTCTTGGAATAGAATTAATAAAGTTTTTAACACTATTCCTAACTTCCGGATTAACAGTTGGGTGCTTTCCATGTTTTCCGCGTTTTTCTCCTTCTATTATACCAGATTCTGTTTTTTTGGAGAGAGCAGTTTTTATGACTCGATCATTTAAGTCCAGAGTGGATTTAAAAAAAAGTTTACAAACTCTAATTTTAATTCCATTAACTTCAAAGTAAAATGCAGAATTTAAAGCTCTTAAGTTTTGAGTACTTGAATACCTGTACTTTGGTTTAATTTCTTGGGAATGTCGCACTATAAACTCTCGTTGTCTTTGAAGATCTGCTAGTCCCCAGAATAAGTCAAATAACTGCTGTCTCGATCCTTCATCAATTTTGTTTGAACAGTTTAAACGACATTTGACTCCACAAGGTGGTCGAAGTTTTCTTTCTGCAACTTGCTTCTCCGATTTTGATAAAGACTGGTACGCTTTTCCGGAATTTCGCAGTAATTTTGCCACTTTCGTTTTCCAGGTCTTTGTTTTTCTCAATCTCTTCTTCCCTTTTTTCTCCATAATTGGCTCCTCTTGTGCACCTAATCCATCTGCGGGATCTTCAGTGTCTTCTTGGGCATCTTGATGTGTATCTTCATTTACATCTTCACTGCTTGAAGAACTGCTGCTACTGCTAGAAGAACTGCTGCTACTGCCTGATGAGCTGCAAGAACTGCTTCTGGTTGACAGTGAAGCATAAGGAACTCCTTTAAATAGTCTTGCATTTTTTTCAACGGGTAAGAAATTGGGATCTGTATCAGTATCATCAACGTCACTCTCCCCGCTATGAATTGGCGATATAAAATAAATGCTTTTCTTTTTCTCTTCAGGCTGCATTTTTGACGTAGATGGAACTGGACTTTTTTCCTTGCCAGAAGAAATGTTTTCTTCAGTCAACTCATTACTGGATACGTTTTCTTTTGGTATGATGTTACCTCGCTGCAATACCGGTTCTTCGATTTGAGATGGTAAATTGTTACTAATATTTTCTTTACCCTTTTCTTTTACCAAGTTGACTAAATACCGTCCACGCGCACCTTGTTCATTCATTTTTCTAAAACAACAGAAAACTTGAATTAATCATCAAAAGTGTATTAACTCAAAAATAATCACCCGAAACCCCTTATTTAATTTATTTAGAATCAGATAAATGAGCAAAGTTTTTGATATTTAAAACTAAATTATTTAGTACAAAATCCTATTAAATTACATTATTCATCTAAAAATTACTACGGCGGAAAGAATCACTCAACAAAACTGACGCAACAAAAAATGTTAAAAGTTATCGATGAAAACAGAAGTAACTAAAAAAGAAACATGCTAAGTTCACTTACATGATAAATCAAAACTGTCGCAACTCAAAATACACCAGTAATTTGCCAATCAATTAAACGCGATTTAGCCGCGAAAAGTGTGGTAACTCAAAATAATACTACAAACACCTGCGAATTTTGCCAACAAAACAGTCGTAATTCGAAATAATACACTTTTGAGGTAAATAGCGTACGGTGCCCTGCTTGCTGTCGGAATACTAACTAAGGATGATGCTGTTTTCCGGGAGCGATCCCACGCGCTGTCGTTCAACAAAAGAGACTTACAGCGCCATCTCTTGGATTGTATTCTAAATATTAAAAAGTCTGTTTTGTTGGTTTATAGAACTTTAAATGTTGAATTTGGCTGGTTAGGTAACTAAAAAATCAAAATTTTTGAGTTAATACTGTTTAGATCTAGGTGTGGATATACCCTTTCTATCTAAAGACCAAATATTGTCCATTTGTTTCCCCGGGAAAAACCCCAATTTAACCCTTAGATAAAGAAAATCTGTTAACCCAAAAAAAAAAATTTTTAAAACAAAGAAAAAATACCATTTTTTTTTTAAAGGAATATGAAAGATATATACCCTTTCCATTAAAAAACCAAATATTTCCCCCTTTAAATTTCCCCGGGAAAAACCCCAATTTAACCCCCGAAAAACGGAAAAAAGAAAGATATATACCCTTTTCATCTAAAGACTAAATATTGTCCCTTTTTTCACAGATTTTCTTTATCTAAGGGTTAAATTGGGGTTGTTCCGGGAAACTTAAAGGGACAATATTTGGTCACAGATTTAACTAAAACCAGATGTGAAAAAACCGGGTCGGCTCGTTTGAAGTTTTTGACTCGAGCAACACACAAAGTAATCGCTATAGCCAAAGGCATTCTTTTAACGGGCAGCGGCTACCTGCACGGCTGGGGAAAACAAATTTTTTTTTTTTAAGGACAGGAACGTATTGCACGAATCTGTCAAAATTAAAAGGTATGCAAATTAATAATGACTATTTTTAAGTTTAGTATTGGAATATTTCTTGGGGTTTTAAAATTTCACAGGGTGGGCCCGGGCTGGGTCAAATATTGGGAAAGAAAGGGTTTATTTCCCAAAATTGCAACTGAACTTTGTTTTTAAAAGAATCGTCTATTTAATTCTGATGTCAAAAACTACCTTTCCCAATTTTTTTTTAAGGGGGGGAACGTAAGGGTGGTTTTTTAATTTTAAATAGAAACCCCCATTTTTTTTCATTTTCGGATTCCTCAAAAAAATTTTGTGTTTGGCCCCCAATTTTCACCCCCCCAAACCCCCGCCACCCCTTCACAGGGGATG